>JAEIFU010000892.1:0-91610 GCA_018904235.1 Lordiphosa stackelbergi
CACACGATTTTGATGAAACATGCATCAAATGCGTGGCATTATAGAGAGTAACTTTGCACTACCGTGCAAAGTGTGCCATTACCTGAGAGCAGAGAAATTAATTAGCGTCGAATCTTGGCCATGTGCCAGGGTGTCAGAGCCACCGAATTTGGCATTTATCTGCTTAAATAAGTAAAATGTAAATTTCTCAAAAACTGTTCACACGATTTTGATGAAACATGCATCAAAATGCGTGGAATTATAATGCGAATCGTTTGCACTACCGTGCAAAGTGTGCCATTATCTGAGAGCAAAGATATTAATTAGCGTCGAATTTTGGCCATGTGCCAGTGTTGCCAGAGCCACCGAATTTGAGGCCATTTTATCTGCTTAAATAAGTAAAATGTAAATTTCTCAAAAACTGTTCACACGATTTTGATGAAACATGCATCAAAATGCGTGGAATTATAATGCGAATCGTTTGCACTACCGTGCAAAGTGTGCCATTATCTGAGAGCAGAGATATTAATTAGCGTCGAATTTTGGCCATGTGCCAGTGTTGCCAGAGCCACCGAATCTGAGGCCATTAATCTGCTTAAATAAGTAAAATGTAAATTTCACAAAAACTGTTCACACGATTTTGATGAAACATGCATCAAAAATGCGTGGAATTATAATGCGAATCGTTTGCACTACCGTGCAAAGTGTGCCATTATCTGAGAGCAGAGATATTAATTAGCGTCGAATTTTGGCCATGTGCCAGTGTTGCCAGAGCCACCGAATTTGACGCCATTTTATCTGCTTAAATAAGTAAAATGTAAATTTCTCAAAAACTGTTCACACGATTTTGATGAAACATGCATCAAAATGCGTGGAATTATAATGCGAATCGTTTGCACTACCGTGCAAAGTGTGCCATTATCTGAGAGCAGAGATATTAATTAGCGTCGAATTTTGGCCATGTGCCAGTGTTGCCAGAGCCACCGAATTTGAGGCCATTTTATCTGCTTAAATAAGTAAAATGTAAATTTCTCAAAAACTGTTCACACGATTTTGATGAAACATGCATCAAAATGCGTGGAATTATAATGCGAATCGTTTGCACTACCGTGCAAAGTGTGCCATTATCTGAGAGCAGAGATATTAATTAGCGTCGAATTTTGGCCATGTGCCAGTGTTGCCAGAGCCACCGAATTTGAGGCCATTTTATCTGCTTAAATAAGTAAAATGTAAATTTCTCAAAAACTGTTCACACGATTTTGATGAAACATGCATCAAAATGCGTGGAATTATAATGCGAATCGTTTGCACTACCGTGCAAAGTGTGCCATTATCTGAGAGCAGAGATATTAATTAGCGTCGAATTTTGGCCATGCGCCAGTGTTGCCAGAGCCACCGAATTTGAGGCCATTTTATCTGCTTAAATAAGTAAAATGTAAATTTCTCAAAAACTGTTCACACGATTTTGATGAAACATGCATCAAAATGCGTGGAATTATAATGCGAATCCTTTGCACTACCGTGCAAAGTGTGCCATTATCTGAGAGCAGAGATATTAATTAGCGTCGAATTTTGGCCATGCGCCAGTGTTGCCAGAGCCACCGAATTTGAGGCCATTTTATCTGCTTAAATAAGTAAAATGTAAATTTCTCAAAAACTGTTCACACGATTTTGATGAAACATGCATCAAAATGCGTGGAATTATAATGCGAATCGTTTGCACTACCGTGCAAAGTGTGCCATTATCTGAGAGCAGAGATATTAATTAGCGTCGAATTTTGGCCATGCGCCAGTGTTGCCAGAGCCACCGAATTTGAGGCCATTTTATCTGCTTAAATAAGTAAAATGTAAATTTCTCAAAAACTGTTCACACGATTTTGATGAAACATGCATCAAAATGCGTGGAATTATAATGCGAATCGTTTGCACTACCGTGCAAAGTGTGCCATTATCTGAGAGCAGAGATATTAATTAGCGTCGAATTTTGGCCATGCGCCAGTGTTGCCAGAGCCACCGAATTTGAGGCCATTTTATCTGCTTAAATAAGTAAAATGTAAATTTCTCAAAAACTGTTCACACGATTTTGATGAAACATGCATCAAAATGCGTGGAATTATAATGCGAATCGTTTGCACTACCGTGCAAAGTGTGCCATTATCTGAGAGCAGAGATATTAATTAGCGTCGAATTTTGGCCATGCGCCAGTGTTGCCAGAGCCACCGAATTTGAGGCCATTTTATCTGCTTAAATAAGTAAAATGTAAATTTCTCAAAAACTGTTCACACGATTTTGATGAAACATGCATCAAAATGCGTGGAATTATAATGCGAATCGTTTGCACTACCGTGCAAAGTGTGCCATTATCTGAGAGCAGAGATATTAATTAGCGTCGAATTTTGGCCATGCGCCAGTGTTGCCAGAGCCACCGAATTTGAGGCCATTTAATCTGCTTAAATAAGTAAAATGTAAATTTCTCAAAAACTGTTCACACGATTTTGATGAAACATGCATCAAAATGCGTGGAATTATAATGCGAATCGTTTGCACTACCGTGCAAAGTGTGCCATTATCTGAGAGCAGAGATATTAATTAGCGTCGAATTTTGGCCATGCGCCAGTGTTGCCAGAGCCACCGAATTTGACGCCATTTTATCTGCTTAAATAAGTAAAATGCAAATTTCTCTAAAACTGTTCACACGAATAAGTAAAATGTAAATTTCTCAAAATCTGTTCACACGATTTTGATGAAACATGCATCAAAATGCGTGGAATTATAATGCGAATCCTTTGCACTACCGTGCAAAGTGTGCCATTATCTGAGAGCAGAGATATTAATTAGCGTCGAATTTTGGCCATGCGCCAGTGTTGCCAGAGCCACCGAATCTGAGGCCATTTTATCTGCTTAAATAAGTAAAATGTAAATTTCTCAAAAACTGTTCACACGATTTTGATGAAACATGCATCAAAATGCGTGGAATTATAATGCGAATCGTTTGCACTACCGTGCAAAGTGTGCCATTATCTGAGAGCAGAGATATTAATTAGCGTCGAATTTTGGCCATGCGCCAGTGTTGCCAGAGCCACCGAATCTGAGGCCATTTAATCTTAAATAAGTAAAATGTAAATTTCTCAAAATCTGTTCACACGATTTTGATGAAACATGCATCAAAATGCGTGGAATTATAATGCGAATCCTTTGCACTACCGTGCAAAGTGTGCCATTATCTGAGAGCAGAGATATTAATTAGCGTCGAATTTTGGCCATGTGCCAGTGTTGCCAGAGCCACCGAATTTGACGCCATTTTATCTGCTTAAATAAGTAAAATGTAAATTTCTCAAAAACTGTTCACACGATTTTGATGAAACATGCATCAAAATGCGTGGAATTATAATGCTAATCGTTTGCACTACCGTGCAAAGTGTGCCATTATCTGAGAGCAAAGATATTAATTAGCGTCGAATTTGTCGATTCTCGATTGTCGATTGCTCCAGTTCCAATGACTGGTTCCGATTCATATGCCAGCGCCACCCGTACCAGTGCAAAATATGAAGCCGAGGCACCCCCACTGTAAAGCGTTTTTCACAAAAACTGTTCAGACGATTGAGCTCCAACTTGGTAGACGCACTCTGGAATATATCTGTAATAATCTGATATATCGTGCAATGTGTGCCATTCCCTAGGAGCTTAGCAATCGTCACTTAATTTTAAATGTAAATTTTTGGCCGTTTTTTGTATGGGAGTTTCGTGAGGTTGGTCTACTGTTAAGCATATATCTCAAAAACTGTTCACACGATTGAGCTGAGCTTTTCAGGGTATATTCTTGAATATGTGCCCGAAGTTTTTGTGTACCGTGCATATCATGCCATTATCTGAGAGAGGAGATATACCCCAAAATGTACAGAGGCGATTTTTAAGTGTGATTTTTTCAATATGTGCAATGCTCAAACCCACCCCCCGTTAAATAAAACAGTAGTTCTTGCATTTCTTAACAATTTTGCATTTACAGATCTTTATTTTTTTATCTAGATAGTGAGAAATTAAATAAATAAAAAATTTTCTAATGTTCCATTTTCCACCGTTCCAATTCGATGCTAAATATTCGACGCTATTTTGACTTATAATGTCCTAAAATTCCAATCAAACAAGTGCCAAGAGAACTTTAATCCATGCTCGTATAGATGTGTGTCGTCACAACTGTGTGTCAATGATCATTGTGTTTGCCCGAGCTAAATTTTTATTAAAGTAAGATGCAAGAAAGTCGAGAAGTTTGGCTTACGATTGGCAAACCCACCACTTAAAACAATGTACCTAAACTTGAAATCCGAAATTTAAACAGACCCATGCAGCTCTACGTCACCGGAGAAAGATCTTTCGCCGCTGGACAAAAAGCAGTAAGTGTATCTAATCCTGTAAACTTCTGTTAATTTGCACCATTCAAATGAGCACGAGGATTCTTTCTGACTTCTTGCTCAGTTGAATTGGCTTTTTGATCGGTCAACTGGTCTCTTGGCCATTTCTGTGATTTTGTCGCCTGACAAACAGGCTTAAGCTTAGTACTCAGACAAACTAAATCGATTTAGCTGGGTGTCAACTCCATATAAAAAGGGTGTCGGAAAGCTTTCGTAAAATTCCGACAGGCCTCCTACGCTCGGTCGAGCTCAGACAAACTAAAATTTCCGTTCCTTACCATCGGAAACTCTTTTTGTCCCCACATGACAAGGCACAAACTGATTCAATTCCGATGGGGTGGTAGCAGAAAAAATTGTTTTTTATTTTTCCGAAACCACCCGTCGGAATGTCAGCACAAAAGCTCGACAAAAATCGTCGATTGCTATATTTGAAACCAATGGTAAGATTTTGCATTGCTTGACTTCTACATTCCATATATCCTCCAAAAATCACTAAATATTTGCAAAAAACAATTAACTTTTTTTTAAATGCAAGCAAATCAGCGCAGTATGACCGTTTCACATTTGGTGGTATTTTGATGAAGGGTGGTGTTTTGGCGTTGAACAGTTACTATCATCCCTCGGGGGTTACCCATCGGAATAAGTTGTCAATTTAGCTAGCGGACGGTTTAGTTTGTCTGAGTACTAAGCTTTACTGAAAACCAACTGCGCTGATTGCCGCACAGTGGGACTATGGTATCCCAAAACTAAGTTAATTTTATTTTGAATTTTATTATATTACCTTATTTTATATACTATTACGCATTTAAACATACTCATTTAATAGACGATATGTCTATATTTATCTAACCACCCTCTATTACAGCATGTTTTGAAATTCTCTTGCGCCCAATTTTAAAAATATTTTTTTTGTTTAAATATTTGATATGAATAGTGATTAGGAAAAGTTGCCAGCATTAATAAACATAAATATCCTTAGGTTAAATTCCCTTGCTTTAAGTTCGATTTTTATCAATTTCCTTTTGTTCAAATTTTCACTATGCCCCTCTTAAATTCTGATAATGTTAATTTTTAAGAATAAACCACCTAAAATGAATTTTGAGTAAATCCCTTTTATTATCCGGAAATCATGAGTAGCGGACGTGATGTAATGTAAGAAGCCAATGGCGGGCAAAGGGATCACCGACCTAAAGCAATGTTGAACTGCACCTAGGTGATCATGGAAGGGTGGGGAAACTGGCCACTGAACACCACCACAGTGTGCCTATATGTAGCACCGCTGAACTTTTAAATGTACCTTTTCTCCTTCAGCTCCTTTTCTTTTTCTCTCTCTCTCTTTAATTTGAGACTAATTGATAGGCTTCCCTTTTTAGCACGTGATATTAAGATTAAATACTTAAATAACGAGCAGTAGCATATGTTATTCCCTTGACCCCCCCTCAATTGCCGACGAAGATAGCCGGATCAAGCACGTGCTCCGCCGCATATGACTACAACCCCCATCTGCTCGGCTAAGGTACAACTATATCGTTGTATGTTACAATACAAAAGCGTAATTGTTAAAGAATTCTGCAAATATCAAGTCAGTGGCGCTGTATATAAGTACATATGTTCGCATGTAAGCAATAATGTACATACATACACACACATTCATACAAAAGTGCTTCAAGTTTTTGCGTTTAGAGTCTTACACGAATGTACGCACCTAAATGCTTACAAGTGAAAATACATATGAATGAACATATATACAGCGTCACTGACTACACATTCGCATGTACATACACATATGCGCGTACAAACGTGTGTATAGTAAGAACGAATGAATGGATAATTTTTATGTGTTTAATTATTTGTCCTTTTATTTTATGAATATTTGTATGTATTAGAGAGCTGCACGAGTAAGTAAAAAAGTAACATGTTATTACTCGCCGAGTATGATTACAAATGAGTATGATTACTAGAGAGCTGAACGAGTAAGTAAAAAATTAACATGTTACTACTCGCCGAGTACGATTACAAATGAGTATGATTACTTTTAATAAAATTAGGCAAAGTGACATCGTAGCATCGTCTGATTTATTCTTCAATGTTTTATTCGGTTATATAGGCTTTGCTTTCTGAGTTTTGTTTTTCTCGTTCGTTTTAAACAATCAGTTTCTTTAAAAAACATTTTATTGTTCAAGGCGTACGGTGCGTGTCGTGTTTGCGTGTCTTGAGAAATTTTCTAAATTATCATAATCAATGACCGCAATGGATATAGTGAATAAAATAAAATCAGGTGGGTAGTAGACAAAATTGAAGTATTTTAATAAATATGCGCATTATATGCATCCCAGCATCCAGCGCGTCGAGCGAAAGATGTTTCACTTCGGCAAACCGAGTATTGGGAGATGGCAGGACCAAAGACCAATATAATTTCTAAGATGCCGAACGGCCATATATTGGTTTTGCACTATTCAGCTATTTTTTGGTGGCGACGAAAATCGCGCTCTCTCCGATCACACAAAGTTGAGAGCGTAAAAGTCTACAAATAGAATGCACTAGCTTCTGTGAGTAATGCTTGAGAATACGTCAGCACACTTAATTTCAAGAGTACCAAAAGCCAGTTGAAAAGCCAGCCCCGAAAAATCGAGTGCAAAAAAATCGTATGGCGTTACTTATCTTCATATTCTAATGTCTTTGGCAGGACCAACTTAAAAGGCGAAAATGTGGATGCCATATTATTCCTACATTCTCATGAAAACGACTCTACTTAAAAGGCACTGCAAAACATTATACAGATTACACGACTCACTTGTTAATATTAATTATTATTATACAAAAACAGTATACTGAGTATTACAAACATCACCCAAATCTTCCTGATTCTTTTTGTACTATATAGATTATATTTAATTTATTTAATAAAAATTATATCTTTATTGTCATAATCGTGGTAATGTAGTTTTGTGTGATTATTTGTGGCCTTGAAAATCAGTTTTTAAGAGCGTTATTTAGCGGTTTTATTACGATGGAGTTCTTACTCTTTAAATCCTCCCCATCGGAAAGTGGTTTGAAACATTTAATTGATCTTGGCTCTCGTTTATCGCGGTTCAGTATTGTCATAATCATGTTGTTTGTGTGATCGTATTTAACGGTTTTATTACCATGGAGATCCCCTAAGCTGCACATAATGAATAAATATATAATTTTTAAAAACACAAAATTCGCGTTCTTTTTGAACAAACCTCGCAAATAATTAAAATACTTGCCTCACTACGATTAAATTTGTCAGACGACGAGGATATTATAAGAAAAATACTCGTAATCAAAAACGATTCCTTGATTACCCCTCCGCATCGTTGAGTACTTTTTACCTGTAATCATACGATGCCCGGAATCACTCGTACAGCTCTCTAGGAAAAATGTAGTGCTCACGTCACATATAAGTCTTCAATATGCGCGGGAAAAGAAGCGATTCCCCCTGGGCCTACGAATGTTTGTTTTTTGGTGAGACTTAAAAAAATATATATTTTTATATACCATACTAAAAAAAATTTTCATTCATATTCAGTTTGGTATTGACGATGAAACCATGTCTCTGACATCTAAAGTCGATTATTGGTTGGGTGCAACTCATTTAATATATCCAGGAAAGTCAGTTCTAAACAAGTGAGAAAGTCGGTCA
This sequence comes from Lordiphosa stackelbergi, assembly GCA_018904235.1. Lineage (NCBI taxonomy): Eukaryota > Metazoa > Arthropoda > Insecta > Diptera > Drosophilidae > Lordiphosa > Lordiphosa stackelbergi. The sequence continues at coordinate 8,056 of JAEIFU010000892.1, forward strand.
AGCCCGACTATAATATACTCTGTACCTCTCTCTCTCTCTCTCTCCCTCTCCCCTCTCCTCTCTCTCTCTCTCTCTCTCTCTCCCCCTCTCTCTCTCTAACTAACTATCTCTAGATGGTACAAATCATCTATCTACAAAAGTGTGGGAGATATGACGTTTTTTCAAAATTGTGGGGGCGGGAGGGGGCGTGGCGAAAATTGAAAATAAACTTGATCTGCCTGCAAGTATAAGAAGCATTTGTCCCATACATGTCAAACCTCTATCTCTTACCATCTCTGAGATCTGTTTGTTCATACGGACGGACAGACAGACGGACATGGCGATATCGACTCGGCTGTTGATGCTGATCAAGAATATATATACTTTATAGGGTCGGAAATGATTCCTTCTCCCTGTTACATACTTTTGCACAAACTTAATATACTCTATGTACCTTCGGTACAGAGTATAAAAAGGTAAAGTATTTTGAATATCCTAATATATATAATGCTCACATCGCCCGTATAGTTAAAAATCTTAATTGTTAAAGCTCACCAAAAATTATTATATTTTTTTGTGCTGGAAAGTTGATTATGTTGTACTTCTTCAGCTAAGCGGGAACGATAAATTATAAGAAGTCGCATTTTCTGGTTGCCATTGAATAGTATTTTTATAATTTTATTAACATAATCAAACAATAATCGATCTTATACTAATTTTTTTGTTATGGTTTATTTTTTGATAGAGCTTAATTACTTTACTGAAAGAATCGTTCAAGGGCAGAGTAATTTTGGAATATTGGGAAACACATAAGACTCTATCTCCTGCTTTGAGAGATGACGTAATTGATATTATTGTCGAACAAACAGTTACATACAACATTTTAATAAGAGTCTCGGATTTCCATATTTTACTTGACCAAATTTGCTTTTTCTTTCCAAGTGAAAATAATATGAAGGTAATTTAGCATTTTTTTTTAAATTTGATACTTAAATGATAATTTGTAATTCTTGTACACCCACTTAGGAATATTATTTTATCCCCCGAAAGCAAAAAGGCAACCAAAGCGGAAAATTGTATTCAAAGTACAAAAATCGTCGCAGCAAAATTTCCAAGATACGGAGCTCCACGGATAACATTAGTTGTCAAAGCGAGAATGATTCTGGTGGATCAAATAAGATAGTTGAAATAGACGAATCAATCTCTACAGCATGTAAAACATCCCTAAACAGAGATTGTAAAGATTGGGCGGAGGTGTGTGAAAAATGGAAAAAAACTTTTCAATTGCGTCAGCGGGACGTAAAAAATCTTGAAAAGACTGAATTTTTCCAAGCATGGTCAAATTTTCACATGCACAAGCTTCTGATTTGGTAAGATTCTTATATTTTGTATGACTTTTATATATATATAGAAATTATTGCCGTTGAATTTACGAAAATTGCAAATTACCTTAATCTCTAATTTTAATTTTTTAATTTTATTAATAGATCGAAATCGATTTCCAACTGCTATATCCTGGAAAAGAAATGCTGCTTTTTACCAAATGGGAAAGTTTTAAAGCTAAAATACTGTCATACTATGAACAAAATGTTTCCAACGAGTCTTGCAAGCAACAGCTTCTGCTATCTAAATCGTGCGCAAACAAGGGTAATATATTTTAATTATTCTTTAATTTTTATTAAATTATTTATAAATTTTTGTTTTTAATTTTTAATTTATTATTTTTTTCTATTTACAGATGCTCAGGATTATTTAATAATAATACTTTTGACAGCAGTTTTTCCATCCACAACCCGCTTCAAGGGGGAATCTGGAAGGCAACACAAGAAGGCGACAATTGCAGACTCGCAGCAAAGCCTTGTATTACGCTTGCCAACTCTGACTACCAACGACAAATCGACGGGATAATCAATAAGTACTATTCGTTAGGGCTTACAGTTCAGCCGTTTATAATTGTCGAAGGAGTTTGTGACACTGACTTAAAAAGTTATTATGTATATTTTGATGACAATTTGCTCAGCTTCTCCCCATTTATTCAATGTTTTGATACATGTTTCAAAATATTTCAAATACTTTCGTTAGAATACCCCAGAGCTTGGCAACAAGCTAGGCTGCTTATTCAAAAATACATATATCAAATAGACACTGCTTTCGACACTAACTCATCAAATCTAACATTTGTAATCGACTTCTTAAACAATAATTAATATTTACACCATGTACGCCTGTTTTCGATGCCTCCTAGAGTTTTCAACTCCTGATATTTTAATTTCGCATTTTAAGGGAAGTCACTTTATGAAAACAAAAGGAATGCAGTTGAAATGTGTGCAAAATGAATGCAATCAAATATTCACCACCTTTAGTATTTTCCGTAAGCACTTAAAAACACATAATATTCAAAAACTTTACAGTGATAAAGAACCTTCATTGTCTTGCGATACAATTGAAGCAGATTTGCGCTTACAAACTCCATCAGAACCTGTCTCATGTACATTGTTGATTTATATGGATGAAGCAATACAATATTGTGGCAACTCTCTTTCTAATGTAAACAGAAGTCATACGATTATCGATACTGCGCTCGATACTTGTGTGAATATGTATAAATGAAACTGTATATAATAAACTCACTCTCACTCTTTGTCTAATCTTCAAACGAACAACCTCTGCTTCTCTTATTATTTCTACGGTTCTCGAAAATCTCCTACAGGTTATGGGCCCAGGCTGACTAAAGCCAGAAATAACCAAAGAACAGAGCGTAAAAGAGAACACGCGTCATTCCTTTCTGTGTGAAAAAAGGCTAATTAACTTTAAAGTTTTCTGTGTGATTACTGTTGGGTACAAGATGAGTTCTATGTACAATATAGACAAGTTGGATGAGACCAACTACGATTCCTGGTGTGTCCAGATGAAAAGTGTGCTAATTCACCAAGAGCTTTGGCCAGTCGTTTCGGGCGCCGCGAAATGTCCAATCGATGATAAGTCGGCCGAATATATTGCGTGGAGATCACAAAACGACAAAGCGTTGGCAGTAATAACTTTATCAATTAAAACTTCGGAAATCGGTCATGTAAAAAAATGTGAAACCGCCGCACTCGCGTGGAATACATTAAAAACAGTACACATGCCTACCGGTCCAGTGAGAAAAGTTACATTGTTTAAGAAATTGCTATTAAGTGAAGGCATGCAGCAGTACATTGCAAGTTTTGTGAACATTGTGGAGCAGCTTTCGGAAATTGGCATTAAGCTGCAAGAGGAGTTGTATGTTATCATGCTGCTAGCAAGCTTGCCAAAATCGTATGAAAACTTGGTAGTCGCGTTGGAGTCACGTGATGAGTTACCGAAATTCAGTGTCTTAAAAATAAAATTAGCCGAGGAATGTGATAGACGAAAGAACGATGAGCAAATAGAGAATGGAAGTACCGTTCAAGCATTTATGAGTAGATCACCAAACGCGAATACGGTGAACAAATACGAGAACTCAAAATTTAACGGAGCTAACAAAAGAAATAGAAGGATAAGGTGCTATAATTGCGGGAAAAAAGGCCACATGGCTGCGGAATGTAGGTCAAAAACGGACGATCAGAAAGGCAAAGCAGACGAAGCCAAATCATTTTTTTTCTTTGTTCAGTGCAAAGGGAGACAATGGATTATCGCTTAATCAATCGTCGTGGTGTCTTGACTCGGGAGCCACAACACACATGTGCGCGAATCGTGAAATGTTTAATTCGTTTGAACAATATAGAGATACTATTACGCTTGCTGGCGAAAAGACGATTGAAACTGTTGGTCGTGGTGATGTGAAAATCAAAACAGAAACGTCGGTAGTGCAACTTAAAAACGTACTGTTTGTCCCCCAATTACAATGCAATTTCATTTCGGTTAGCAAAGCAGTCAACGGTGGTTGCACTGTAACATTCAAAAATAATTGTGCGCGTCTGTGTGACGAATCCGGAAAAGTCCTAATAGTTGCCAAACAAGTAAAGAACTTATTTCGTGTGAGATAAGAAAAGCAACCAACGTGGTATGCTTCGGAATGAACGGCAAAGAGGAATTCGAGAAATGGCACAAGAGATACGGACATCTCAATGTAAAAAGCCTGAAAGAACTGAAAGAAAAGAAACTAGTGCGTGGTTTAAAATTCGAAGGAGTAAACGAATTTGATTGTACAATTTGTCTAAAGAGCAAATGTTGCTCTAAGCCATGTACTGTGTCGGAAAGTAAAAGCAAAAACGTTCTCGATCTTATACACAGCGATGTTTGTGGGCCGATAAACATAAACTCACACGGTGGTTCGCGTTACTTTGTAACCATGATTGATGATAAATCCCGATATGTTCATGTTTATTTCATCAAAAATAAATCAGACGTCTTAAATGTGTTTAAAGACTACAAGAACATGGTTGAATGCCAAACGGGCAAGCGTGTAAAAATATTACGAAGTGACAACGGTAAAGAGTACGTAAACCACGAGTTTAATGAATTTCTTAAGCAGAACGGCATCGTTAGGCAATTGACTGTCCCTCACACGCCACAACAAAACGGAGTGGCTGAGCGGATGAACCGTACCTTGGTGGAAATGGCACGGAGCATGTTAACCAAAGCAAATCTTCAGGAGAGTTTTTGGGCAGAAGCTGTACATACTGCAGCTTATTTACGTAACAGGTCACCCACAAAGGCAGTCCCCAATACGACACCATATGAGTTATGGACAGGACGTAGACCGTTCGTCGGTCACTTACGGATATTTGGATGTCTAGCCGTAGCGCTGGATAAAACGCAGAGTCAGAAGTTTCGAACCAAGGGTAAGGAGTATATCATGGTGGGATATGCAGATCAAGCGAAAGCATATCGTCTGTTCAACAGAGCCAATGGAAAAATCATCGTAAGCCGAGATGTATATTTTGTTGAACCTACAGTAGAAAAGATTACAATTGATATGCAAAATACTCCAAACCAATTTAATTACAACAAAGAAATTGCAGAAGGGCAACCCCAAGTTAGCAGCACCGACAGCGATGACGTCAGCAGCGGTAGCGGCAATGGAGGAGGCGACGGAGATGGCAGCGGTGATGGTTTCGAAACATGCGACGACGACGAAGAAAGCGATCCAAAGAAGGAAGATGGCAAGGGATGTGACGTAGGCAACAAGAGCAACAGGCTCAGGCGTATAAGCGGCCTCGGATGGCGCAGACCCAACGAAAAACGAAACATGGTAAATTTGTTGCACTATGATGACGTTATAGTTCCAACTACTCCAGAAGAAGCTCTATCTGGTGAGCAGGCAACTGAATGGCAAAAGGCCATGGCAGAAGAATATGGCGCGTTGATGGAAAACAAAACTTGGGAACCAGCTGACTTGCCACCCAATCATAAGGCGATTGGTAGCAGATGGGTGTTTTCACTCAAGCCTGGTGCTAATGGCGAAATCGAACGCTTTAAGGCACGACTAGTGGCCAAAGGCTGTGGTCAGCAGTTTGGCATAAACTACGACGAAACATTCTCACCCGTTGTGAGGTATGCGACAATACGAATGGTGTTGGGCATAGCGGCTGAATTGGAGCTGCATGTACACCAACTCGATGTGTCCACCGCATATCTGAATGGCGACCTACAGGATGATGTTTATATGAAGCAGCCCAAAATGTTTGAAGAACCTGGTGTTACTGTTCTCAAACTCAAGAAGTCCCTTTATGGCCTTGAACAGTCTGGCCGTATGTGGAACCTGAAGCTGCACGAAATGCTAACGCAAATTGGTTTTGCGGCATGCCCCAGTGAACCGTGCATTTACACAAAGCACCAAGAAGGCCAAATAAACATCATTGCGGTTTATGTAGATGATCTGATGATTTGTTCTTCAGACATCGGTGAGTTGGTCACAATTAAGCAAAAGATTTCTCGTATATTTCAGGTCGTAGACAAAGGTCCAATCAATAACTTTCTCGGTATGCAAATCGAGAGGAAAGGCGCTACAGGGGCGATAAGTATCACCCAACAGCAGCATGTGTTGCAGCTACTCAAGAGGTGTGGCATGGAAGCGTGCCGCACAACATCAGTCCCACTGGTAGCCGGCTATACCACTAAGTGTGACACCCAAAATTGGGGAAAGGCGAAACAGGGGGTACCAATCCCTGGTTTTTTCCGGTGTTGTTTGGGGTTTAAACCAGGCTGAAATTTTTTTTTTTTGTATTAAACCTGTCGCAAAAGAAAATAGACCCCCACCCGACCATTGTTAATAACAAAACGGGGGGGGGGGGAACTGCGAAATCAAACGTTTGTTTTTTATAATTTAAAAAAAGAGAGGAGATTCTAATAAAATGTATTGTGTATCTTTTATATGATAACAGGAAAATAAAGATATTTTTTTTTTTATTTTTTTTTTTGTAGTTTTTAATTATAATATAGTTTTATTTTATTGTTTTTATGTGTGTGTTTTTTTTGTTTTTAAATTTTTTAAAATTATATTTTTTAATTTTTTAATTGTTTTTTTTTTTTTGTTTTTTTGATTTGTAATATGTTTTTTTTTTTTTTGTTTGGTTTTGTTGTATATTTATTAAAAAATATTTTATTTTTTTTTTTATTTTTTTTTTTTTTTATATATTTTTTTTTTTTTTTTTTTTTTTTTTTTTTTTTTTGTGATTTTTTTGTTTATAAAAAAATTTTATAAAATTATTTTTTTTTTTTTTTTTATAAAAAAAATAATAATTTTTTTTTTTTTTTTTTTTTTTTTTATTATTTAAATATATTTAATAAATTTATAAATAATTTTTTTTTTTTTTTACGCCACCCGTCTGATTTAGTCATTCCTTTTGTGTTATATTTCGATGACTTCGAAATTGATAATCCGCTTGGCAGTCACAAAATACCAATTTGTGGTTCTTATATTAGCTTTCCAACAATGCCACAATATTTACTATCGAAATTACAATATATATTTCCTGCCGCTTTTATTTCGGCAGCAGATTTAAAAATATGTGGAAATCAAAAATCGTTTCACAATTTAGTTTCAGAATTAAATGTATTAGAGCAAGGAATTGAGATCAGGACTGGTAGTGAGTTTCGTAAAGTAAGATTTGTTTTGGGACTAGTAATAGGTGATAACTTGGCAGTAAACAGCATAAATGGCTTTGTGAAATCTTTCAACTCAAAAAGCTATTGCCGCGTCTGCAAGAGGTCAAAGGAACAAATGCAATGTGATGTTTCAGAAATAAAAAACAGTTTAAGAACTAAAGCGAATTATGAATCAGACCTATCGAAAAATGACTCAAAAGAAACTGGACTGAAAAGTGATTGTATTTTCCACGATTTGTCTTATTTTCACGTAACAGAAAGCTATTGCTTTGATCTAATGCACGACATATATGAAGGTGTCTGTGTATATGACGTATGTAATATAATTGTAGCTTTAATGAAGAAGAAAGTAATATCGTTGAATACTTTAAATAGTAGAAAGGAACTTTTTCAGTTCGGAGAAACTGAAATAGGGAACAAGTCAAGGGCTTTAGACTATAATCGATTAAAAAACCATAACTTGAACATGACTGCAAGCGAAATTAATTGTTTCATCCATTTTTTGCCATTAATGATCGGCGATTTGGTGCCTTTTGAAAATGAAGACTGGCAATTACTTTTAATTTTATTAGATATAATTGAAATACTTTTTAAGGCTGATTATGATTTAAAAGATTTAGATAAATTGGAAGTGCTTGTGAAAAATCACCATGAAATGTATCTTAAGTTGTACGGCAAACTAAAACCAAAGCACCACTTTTTGGTGCATTATTCATCTGCGATAAAAAAATGCGGACCACTTAAGTATCTTTGGAGTATGAGGTTTGAATCTAAGCTGAGAGAGTCTAAGCTGTATGCCCATAATATAAATTCGAGAGTTAATCCACCATGTTCGATAGCCATTAAAGCCCAACTTAAATTTTCTCAGTTTTTAATTGATCATGAAGAATCTATTGAACCACTTTTCACCTTTTCTTCATTTAAGCATACAGACTTAACAAAAGAAACCTATTTTGAAAAAATAATCAATGAAACAAAGATTGAATTCAATTTTAAGCACTGTAAAATATGTTATGAATTAGTTTATAAAGGATCGCGCTATAAAGCCAACTATTATTTAGCCAGTAATCGACCAGTATTGAAACTATATAAAATTTTAAGTTTTGTTATATTTAACAATAATGTTTATGTTATAAGTCAGCAGATTTCTTTAACAACTTATGACAGCCATTTCCGCGGATATCAAGTGGGATGCCCAACAAACTATTTTTATTTGATGAACATTTGTGATTTCATTACCCCAATTCTGCATATATACCCGTTAAATAATGGAAAATCCTATATACGATTGAAGTATATATAACGTCTGAATAAAAATCGCCTTAAATAAGATCGAAAATAGCTTGTTTTTAATTGGGATCGGGATAATTCGAAGATTTTTTGTACTAAAGCTAATACGATTTGTACTTGTAAAAATTTCTCATGAGCTTGTTTCAAGATTGAAATGTACTTAATAATAAGAGTGATTTGTACTTAATACAAGTATATAAGTATATAACGTTCTTGAATTCGGTATAAATATGAGAATGTTTCAGACTAGGAACAAGTACATTTTGGGTTAGATGAAGATTTTTTTGAACTCAAGCTAGTATGTTTTGTTCTTTTCCAAGTTTTCTACTGGCTTGGATTAATCCCAAAATGTACTTAATGTATCTTCAGAAACTCTTATTTTAAGATTTACGATATTAAAAAAACGAACTTAAAATAAGATTTTTGTTCTCAGATTTAGGAAATCCGAACTTAGTCAACTTTTGAGATCGTTTGTACTTGAATTTGTACAGTTTGAGTACGGAAATCTTCCACGAAACATTAACATTAAATACAGCACGAAACAAAAGCGTATATAATTTAAGCACAGTACACTAAATAATACATACCTTTATGAGTATTTCGCATATTTTGAACCGCCATAATATACAATCCTATTAGAATGGCTGATAATCAAACATTCACAAAATTTCAAGCACAAACAAGGCACAAATAGCTTAGCTCAAACTGGTCACATTAACGGGCTGTCAAATACCAGTGATGGGCAAAAAAATATTTTTTAATGTTTTTATTTAGGGTAGACATTTATTTAACGGAAATATTAATAAAATTATAAAAATAATAAAAAATAATTTTGGATTTTATGCCAAAAAAATGGTAATTCCGCCCAATGTGCACTGGGTAAATCTCCTTCACTTTCTGCCATTGGATTCCCTTGGCTATTTTCACTTCCACCTTCTCCTACTTCTTGCGCCACAAGCCTCTTAAAATGCCGCTTGCTGTAGCCAAGAAGTTTTTAAACATTCATATTTACGATTTTCTTCAATGTCCAATTAACACTTTAAGCCCGAGCCAATACAGTTTAAGTTCTTAATAAAATTTATAACAAAATTATTACTTTTGCACCGCAGCAACGACCTAAAAAACAAATTGAACGTGTGAAGCAAACGCAATAATTAGATATTTGACATTTCACTTTCTGACATTGCACTTTGTCGCGACGGCGCACAGTGGGAGATTTCGTACATTTAGGTGGACAAATTGAAAAGAGTTGAATCACTGAAATGAAATTTTTGACATATCGCTCACTTTTTTCAATACTGGCATAACTCAAAATAATCCATTTTGAGAAAAACACGTGTGTTTTCCAGTTCTCACTGGATTTAATCCAGAAGAAATGGATCTTTTGGTTTTGAGTAAATTAATTAAAATAATGTAATTTTAGAATGCTTATTGATAAAATATGAAAATATAATGTTTTAACTGAAAGCCGATGTTTGTTTGTTCAATATAAACTGCAGGACAACTGAGATATGACGTTCTTGCATTAACATGAAAATGAACCTATAAAATTATAATGAGATTTATTTTCATATCACATAGAAAGTAAAAGAGATATCAATACGAAAATTTTTACAAAAAAATAGTACACAATACAGCGGGTATTTATTTATTTAGTCTACAAAAAAAGGCTGTCAACTCATTTACAAAAAAAGCCTTATTGACTAAGAAAGCCTAACAAAGAAATACTTACAAACTTACAGAATAACTAATAACGACTCTGACACGATGGGGGAATTTTATTTGCCCGTCCGGCCAGCTATGCCCCGATTCACAGCCAATTGTAGTCAGAGACGTTATTAGAGCTACCAAAAACTTTAATGATATGGAGATAGAGAAGATGAAAAAAAAAGATATAAAGAGAACAAATTTAAGAAAAGAGAAAAAAAAGAACAAATACTATCTAAATGTGAAATTTAAAACTAACTAAAAATAAAAAATTTATAAGATAAACTTAAAATTAAATAAACAGAAATCTCTGACCCGGTGGGGGAAGATTTTTTAGCCAGTCCGGCAAGCTATGCCCCTACTCACAGCCAGGAGAGGTCAGAGATTTCCCGAAGATAAATATAGAGAGATGTTTTTAGAGAGAAGAGAGAGAGATCTGTTGAGAGCATGTGATAGAGATCATTATAATGTTGACATAAGACTCGAAATCGATTGTGCTTTGCATAATCAGTTGTGCATATAGGCAATATTAAAGGAAAATAGTTTCTGGTTGGCCTAGAAGGAACGGAGAAGTTAAGGCGACCTAAAAGTTCTGGAGAATCTACATCACCAATAATTAGTTTATGAAGAAAAGAAACACCTAATACTGTTCTACGGTTAGCTAACGAAGGAAGGTCAATAAGCAAGAGTCTGTTAGAGTACGATGGCAGGCGAAGGTTAGGGTCCCAATTTAAGCCACGTAGGGCAAAAGCAAGAATTGCTTCTGAACAGATTCAATACGATCTATATGCTTTTTGTACTGCGGACACCAGACGGACGAGCAGTATTCAAGTATAGGACGGACTAGAGCAGTGTATAAAAGCTTTGTGGTATATGGATCATTAAACTCTTTCGACCAACGTTTAATGAATCCGAGTACACCATTTGCTCTATTAACAATAGAGGAGATATGAGGATTGAAACTCAATTTGGGGTCAAAAAGAATTCCAAGATCAACGACTGTAGAAATTCGTTCCAAGGGTTCATTGCCAATCGTATAGGTAGCCAGCGACGGCTTGCAACGATGAAAAGTCATGAACATGCACTTGAAGCAATTAAGGTGTAGTTGATTAATCAGACACCAGGACTGCAAGGAGTTTAAGTCATCTTGCAATTTGATGGAGTGCATCGGGTCATTGAAAGATAAAATAAGTTTTACATCATCGGCGTACATAAGTATCCGAGAATTCGAAATTATTGTGGGGAGATCATTAATAAAAAGAGTAAAAAACAAAGGGCCGAGGTGACTGCCTTGTGGCACACCAGAAGTGACAAAGACAGGCTTTGACGTTTTAGAGCGAAGCAGAACTTTTTGAGTTCTATCTTTTAAATACGACGAAATCCAAAGTAGAAAAGGGGATGGAAATCCTAAATGATCAAGTTTAACGAGGAGCAGATCATGGCTCACAGAATCAAATGCTTTACTGAAGTCGGTGTAGATGACATCAGTTTGTTTTTTTTAAAAGGAATCCATCGTTAACCATTGAGGTAAATTCAAGTAAATTGGTCGCAGTTGACCGACACTTTGTAAATCCATGTTGGAAAGGTGATAAAATCGATTTACAATAGTGCTGTAGGGAAGAGGTTATAATCTGTTCAAATAATTTTGGAATAGCGGATAGTTTAGCTATACCCCTATAATTGGATATATCAGACTTCCCACCTTTTTTATGAAGAGGAATAATATAGGATTCTTTCCAAAGATTTGGAAAAATAGCAGATTCTAACGATAGATTAAAAAGCTTAAGCAATGGATTGCACAAAGAAATACAACACTCTTTGAGCACACAACTTGGAATGTTGTCAGGCCCAGGAGAGTATGAAGATTTTAATGATTTTAAATGAGAAAGTAAGGAGCTTTCGGAAATCGAGGGAGCAGTTATCGAGTTAGAAGAGGTAATGTTATAAGGATAAGAAGTATTAGTAAAGCGCGTGGAGGAATAAGTGGATTGAAAGAAGTCGGCGAACAGGTCAACGGCTGTGGAGTCATCGTTAGCCTTTTGGTTGCCCAGAAAAAAAGAAGAAGGTAAAGAAGAAGACCTACGTTTAGAGTTTACAAAGCTGTAGAATTGCTTAGGGTCCTCTGCGAATTGAATTTTACATCGGACAAGATATTTCCTGTAGCACTCAGCATTGAAAAGTGTAAAGTTCGATTTTGCTATTGAGTATTTCGAAAAGTCAACGGCAGAACCAGAACTTTTATACTTTTTGAAGCATCTAGACTTAATATTTTTTTAAATTAGAAAGTCTGAATTATTAAGTCAAAAATCGTATTTTTATACTCTGTACCGAAGGTACATAGACTATATTAAGTTTGTGCAAAAGTATGCAACAGGAAGAAAGAATCATTTCCGACCCTATAAAGTATATATATTCTTGATCAGCATCAACAGCCGATATAGCCATGTCCGATATAGCCATGTCCGTCTGTCCGTCCGTCAGTCCGTCTGTCCGTCCGTATGAACAAACAGATCTCTGAGATGGTAATAGATAGAGGAAGATAGAGGTTTGATATGTATGGGACAAATGCTTCTTACACTTGCAGGCAGATCAAGTTAATTTTCAATTTTTGCTACGCCCCCTCCCGCACCCGCGATTTTGAAAAAGCGTCATATCTCCCACGGTTTTGTAGATATATGATTCGTACCTTCTAGAGATAGTTAGTCATTAGCAATATGTATCAATTTGCCGAAGAAATGATAAAGATCGGATGAGCGGTTTTCAAGTTATGAGAAAAAAAGTGTAAAAAAGCCCCCCTCCCCCGCACCCGCAACCAACACCGCATTGCATTCATCAAAGAGAGAGAGAGAGAGAGAGACAAAAATGAGCAAAGCGGCAGCGGTGGATTCTGCTTCTACACCGGGTACAGAGTATTTTTTTTTTAAATATTATTTAACACAAAAATATATATTTTTTAGTTTTGAATTTTTTAATACCGCTTGAACTTTTGTTTGTTTAACCTGTAGTGCAGAACTCTACAGTCAACTGCACACACACGCAGACATAAATTAAAAAAAAAATCAGAGCTGCAGTCACAAGTTCAAATCCACGAAACCTTAAGAAGATAAATATTTTTCACTACATAATTCTGTTTAACTAAAACACATATTAAACGAATTCAAAAATACTTTTCAACATACATACATACCTTTTAACTTTAATTAAAAACAAAAACTATAACAGCTTTAATGTTTATACTCTGTACCGAAGGTATATAAAGTATATTAAGTTTGTGCAAAAGTATGTAACAGGGAGAAGGAATCATTTCCGACCCTATAAAGTATATATATTCTTAATCAGCATCAACAGCCGAGTCGATATAGCCATGTCCGTCTGTCCGTCCGTCTGTCCGTATAAACAAACTAATCTCAGAGATGGTAAGAGATAGAGGTTTGACATGTATGTAACAAATGCTTCTTATACGTGCAGGCAGATCAAGTTTATTTTCAATGTTTGCCACGCCCCCGCCCGCCCCCGCAATTTGGAAAAAACGACATATCTTCCACAGTTTTGTAGATAGAGGGTTTGTTTCTAGAGATAGTTAGAATTGCAATGTGTATCGACTTAGCGATAAAATGATTAAGATCGGATGAGCGGCTCTCAAGTTATGAGCAAATAAGTGAATCACCCCCACCAGATAATACTTAGCTGGTAAACATTGTCATTGTCTATTAATAAGTCCTTAAATTTTTACAGTTCCAAAGAATTTTGTTTAATAGCTAAATAATATTTTGGTTTATATGTTGTTCCATTAAAAATAACCGACTTAGCAGCATAAACATGACTTAAATTAATATCTGGTTTTTCACATATTTTGCATTTTAATTTAGCTTATCTAAAATCCTTCCCTTAATTTTTGGCTTTACATGGAAAAGTACAGCAGATTTCTTCAACAAAAAATGGAAATTGGGAGTTCTAATGGTAATATTGCTTGCCATCACTTCTTCTATTCAAATATTTATGAGATCCTCTCGAACCTTGGAAGTAAAATTACCCTAGTTCTCTTTAAATTCGAAAACATATTGTTCTTTTGTCGTCTGTCGAAGCAAATTATACAAGGGCTTATTTAGAATCGTCTTCCTTTATGGACTCTTCCCGATAATTGTTTCCCTTCTGTCGAACTGACAAACGTCTCTTTTGAGCAGACCATGGAATCAGTTTCGTCATGTCTGCCAAGCTATAATTTTATTGTATTAGAAATGTTTGCCGAAAAAATTTACATTAACTTTCTTACCCTTCTCTGCCACAAATAGAGCTTCTCACGAAACTCCATGCTGAGTCAAAGAGGGGGAATGGCTTCAGTAAGGTCGTCTGCCTTCATAAATTAAAGGTTGTGGAAAGTCACCCCAGCATCTAAAAGGCAATATAAATATAAACTACTCCCCATCCAAGTAAGAAACACAAACAATTTTTAACCCATTTTTAACCCGAACAGCAAAGTTGCCTTCTTTTAAAATAAAATCTGTAGGATCTAGTCAAACCAACTATAGTAAATTTTATTGGCTACCAGATTGTTTACGGAAATACATTATACTATAGTAAATTTAATTGGCTACCAGATAAAAATTATAGCGAACACCATCCACCTTGCAGGTGGGGTCCAGATGGTGGTTGAAAAAACTTGACAAAAAGATGAATTTTTAACAAAAAAGATTAAAACCCGTAACTATACATATACTTTATTCCGAAAGTCATGTAAAATTTTAAGAAAAGGTCGAAAATAATCCGTAATAATACAACCTGTGGAAAAATTGTACTAGGAGACTTAAATGCAGTTGTGAATGTTACTTTTCGAGTAATTGAACCATCTCACCTGCCGAAACTATCGTGGGTAGAATTTTTTTGACTTCGGATTCGTGTTTTGCTGGGTGCTAATTAACCAAGAAAAGTTGCTTTCATTTCTAAATTAAAAACTTCGTGCAGCGCGGCGTAAAATTAACTTTCTGTGGTGTGCTGTACATAAGTAAGTGTGTTTATTTGTATGTATGTACAATGTTCATTTGTATAAAGGCAACACAAATTTTTGGCCATACTTCTTCATATGTACATTAGAGCGGTCCCCAAACCGGCAAAATGGAAAAAAGAAGGTCTCAGCATTCCCAAAGCTAATATTTGTTGTATAATTAATAACTGTGAAAATCAAAAAATTTTATTTTTATTTTTAATGGGCGCGACAGGGTCTCAAAGTTTTAAGAAACATTAATCATACGACACGTTCACCAAATACAAATTTTTACAAACGAAGATACTAGTTCATTTCAATTGCTGTCATTGTTTGAAATTCATAAAGAGATCTAAATTTGTGGAAAGAGAATATTTACAAATTTGAATAGTTTATAAATAAAATCATCGCCGACTATTTATATCTGAAAAAAATAGATGATAATAGGCAACACTGCGTATGAGTTATTTACAAAAACTTTAGACTCCATTCGCGCCCGTTAAAACTCGACTTTTTTAACTTTTGTTTTTATATACGCTAATTATACATGAAAAAGTATCAGATAGGGGGGTGAGAGCATGACCTTAAAAATTTCATATACATGGGGACCGCTCTAATGTACATACATGCATTTGCAAAAAAAACGATAAGGCCAAGCTAACTTCGTCTTTGCCGAAGTTTTTATAATTGCAAATGTTTTAATACATCAGAGTTTAAGAACGCCAGCATTTAAACAAACTATTTTTCTAAATAAAACCCACTTTTCGACCGATAGTTCCTATGACAGCTATTAGATATAGTCATCCGACTTTGACAACGACTTTCAGTCCGACTTTTTCAGAACAAAAATTTTAGTATAGTAGTTTTGCTCATATAAAATTTCCCCCAAGGGGGGGTTGAAAATCGGGTGACTATATCTTATAGCTGTCATAGGAACTATCGGTCGAAAAGTGGGTTTTTTTTTTTTGTTAATTTATACTTTATCTTCCGACTTTTTTGGCATTTTACATTCAATTGATTACCGACGTGGCAATGATGCCAATTTCAAATCTGCCTTCGCTGCTTGCACATTCGTGACAGCCGAAGCGTTGGCGACGCTGGCATCAAGAGCGATAGTTGTTCTCTTTTTTGCTCGCGCTCTTCGCTATTGGCTCCCCGCACTTCCCTCGCCCACAAGTTGGAAGTCAAGAACAATTGTCTTCTCGTATGCAAGCAGTTTTCATCTTAAAAAATCAAGAAGAAAATAATCTAAATCGAAGCCGATTTCAGTCTCACCGGTTCGGGCTAGATTTCTCTGGGTGTAGTTTTGTTATTTTTAAAAACGGAGAACAGTTCTCGTAGTCTCTATAAATATAAAAGAGAGTGTCCAGACTGAATGATTCACTGACTGACTGACTGACTGATCCACAATCATCGCACAGCCTAAACATTAAGAGAAAGAGGGCTGTATTTGGACATAGTTCCGACTTGGTTTGTAACCATAGTACGCGAAATAATTCGACACGTGTTTTCCCGAATTTGGAAATAAAATATTTTTCATCCGATTGGCTTGAAATTTGGTTTGTAAGGATAGAATACGAATTAGTTTGAAATGTTACTTTCCGAAGATGGAAAATTTGACCTGACGGTCGGAAAATTGCCGCAAAAATTCTGCATGAAAATAACTATTTTTCATCCGATTGGCTTGAAACTCGGTTTGTAAGGTCAAAATGAGAATTCATTCGTGTTTTTATTTTCCGATGTTGGAAATACCGCCGGGATGCCCACTGGGAAGTGAATGGGATGTGGGTGGGATGTAAGTGGGATGTGAGTGGGATGTGGGTGGTTAGTTGTTTTGGAAGTTGTTGGAAAGTGGGTGGTAAAGTTCTGAAGTGGGTGGAATGTGGCAGGAAGTGGGAGGGATGTGGGTGGGATGTGGAAGGACTGTGAGCAGGATGTGGGCGAGAAGTGGGTGGGAAGTGCGTGGTTACTGGGGGGCTGTGGTAGAGATGGGGGTGGGAGTTGATGGGAAAACCAATCAGCAAAGTTCGATTTCTGGGTTCTACGGGGTATTATTATATGTAATATTGTTTGGTTCTATACTGTTGAAGGCACAGCGATGCGCGGCGGGTTATATGCTATTCTCTGGGCTGGGCGTGGTAAGTTGTTTTGAAAGTGGGTCGGAAGTGCATGGGAAGTGGGTGGGATGTGGCGGGAAGTGGAAGGGATGTGGGCGGGAAGTGGGTGGTATGCATATGGGAAGTGGGTGGAGTGTGGGCAGGAAGTGGGTGGGATGTAGGCGGGAAGTGGATGGGATGTGAATGATACTTTTAGTGTAAACTCACATGAAGCATGAAAGTATCAATGAGTACTTCTTCACATCGAGTAATTTTGTTTTTTTGAGAAACAAAGGGGTTTTTGGCCGTAATGTCAAAGGAAAAATAAAAAGTGTATTTCTATATAAGCCTGCTGTTGCGACGTGATTGACTTTTGTTTTTCTAAAAGAAAAACCTTTGAACTTGCTGAAATGAAAGTAAAAAACCGATATGTAAAGCATTGAATTAATATTTATTGGTCAGATAATGCAACAAAAGCGATGGTAATTGTTTAGTAGAGCTACCCCTCACAAAAAAATTCAGAAAATATCCGCCATAGACCGTGAATTTACAAGAAATATGGAGTCTTCAGATCGCCTGGGACTTCCGCGGTTCAATGGTAAAAGTTATCTTAAGGTTGTGTTTTTTGTTTAAGGCCTGTATACAGCACTGCAGAAAATTCCTGCCAGGAATTTGATAATTATTTCTTGTGTGGAACATAACTAAAACAGTGTAACCATGCACCTAAAAGGTGCAAGGCCACTCTGATCTATCAGCTGTTAAGCACTGTTAAATATTTGAATTTAAGTAAATTTTAAAAAATTAAAATAATATTTTCTGGAGGAAGCATGTTGCTCGGAGTAGGTGCTACAGGTTATACTTGGGGATGATAGGTCGATGGCTGAGCATGAATCTTCACAGTGTGTCTCGGGTGGCACAAAACATCACTGCACACTGGTCCAAATGCCAAAAATTTTGGCAGAAATTATAATAATGTAGTTACAGAACTGAAACTTGGTACTCTTTATGGTCATGGCATATGCAAATCCTGAGCAAAAATTTGGACCGATCGGGCCACGCCCTCTCTTCCGCCCCATAAAAGCCAATATCTTTGAAAACAAAAAACTCTAAAAAATCTGAATCCGGCACATATATCCTACAAATCTTAAAAGCAAATACATATAATTATTTAAATAAACAATCTAAACAAGTAAGAGTGTTGCGGTCGAGTGCCCCGACAGCAAAATACCCTGTTCCAAGTAATGTGGTTCCTATAGCTTTGAACTCCTTTTATTTTAAAATTTATTTGAATAAATGGGGAGGCGCACTTGCATATCTTCGGTGTTTTTGCTCGGATCTTATAGTGGTATACAGAATAGACACATATTGGGCCTTACTGAATATATATTAAGTCACTAAGTTCAAGCTTAAAAATTGTAGCTCTGACAGTTTTTCGCGGTTAGAAGAAGGAGGAGGAGGAATTTGCCAAATCTGGAGCAAACTTGATCTGGGTACAGTATACATCTACATACATGCAAAAATTTGTGGCTCTACCTCTTATAGTCTCTGAGATCAACGCGTTTATACAGAAAGAGAGACAGTTTTTCGCTGTTAAAAGATGGAGGAGGTGGAATTTTCCAAATCTGAAACCAACTCGATGTGGGTTCAGTATACACCTACATACATGCCAAAATTTGTGGCTCCACCTCTTATAGTCTGTGAGATCCACGCGTTTATACAGAGAGAAAGACAGTTTTTCGCTGTTAAAAGATGGAGGAGGAGGAATTTTCCAAATCTGAAACAAACTCGATGTGGGTACAGTATACACCTACATACATGCCAAAAATTGTGGCTCTATCTGTTAAAGTCTCTGAGATCGACGCGTTCATACAGACAGACAGACGGACAGACGGACATGTCTAAATCGACTCTGCTGTTGATGCTGATCAAGAATATATATACTTTATGGGGTCGGAGGTGCTTCCTTCTGGCTGTTACATACATTTGCACAACTTCATGATCCCCTTTTCCCATTTTTAATGGGAACAGGGTATAAAAATAACCTAAACCCCCTCAGCCCCCTCCACACCCGCACCGACCACCCAACAACAGTTAGGTTCAGCAGATTTTACCATAACAATATAAACATACTTTTTTATGAGCCATTTACATTTTGCCTTTGAGCGTAAATTTCCTATTTTTTTTATAGATTCTTTTTAGTTTTCATTTTCTACATCTAAATGGAAAGAATATTCATCGATACATTCATTTGTGTCCAAATCATCTTCAGTGTCATCGTCATCTGCATTCATATAATTATCTAAGGAATTGACATCTGGTGGCCTTAAAAGGTCAATTACTTCTACTGGATAACTGCTGCGCTTTTTATTTTGCAGTAATCGTTCTTTTAAGTAAACGCTGGAAACTAGCGGATCCGATGAATCGAGTGCTCTACAAAAAACGTCTGTTATGGTATTTAGACGACTATTTTGTCGCGCATGTGAACGTCTATCATTTTTATAAAACTTGTTCCGGGCCTCCGATGCATTTTCACCAAGGCAGCCAAGCGGAAGGGAGGATGCGGCTACGATCTGTGCCCCATGAGCTAGTACTTTATGTACCGTAGCTGACATTGGTTACCAGGAATATTTTTCCATGTATATAGAGGCAGCTTTATTACAAAAATGTTGAAATTTTTGAACATCAATTTCAAAGTTGCATGAAATGGCAATTAAAATTAAATTGAAGTTTCTTAAAACCTCACGGTCAAATCCAAGTATAGCCGCAAATGTGTCGGTGTTTAAAAATGCTCTTCTAGCTGTGTTCCCATCATTAGTACTGCCGCTACCGTTTGCCTTGGGTTTATCGACATGAAGTCCAAGCTCCGCCCACAATCTGTCTTGAATTTTCGTTTTCCGTGCAGTCATTTTATCTTTATCTTGAGGACCCCGTACTTGCCATTTATTAATACCAATCCTATAGGATATTTTGAGAACAAATTCGAAAAAACGAATCCAAGCGTGTAAAGGGCTTACTCCGTATTCGAGCGCTTGGGAGTTTTTCGGCATAAAATATTCTGATTGCAGATCAGTGATTTGCATAAATTGCAGAGGCTTAGCTCCACAAATTGGGCAAGACTGAGATGAATTTGTTCCTGTTAGAATATTTAGAACTTTTCCATCAATTAACGTCATTTTTAGTTTAAAGTTTATGGTTTAGCTTATTTTGTTCATATCTTCATACACAAGCGGCAGTAAATTTTGAATTTCCAAGCCTGAATTTTCTTTCTCTTTTAATATATGAGCCTTTGATTCTTTAATAAACTCAATTTTAAGAGGTCTGCAAAATCTAACAGACTGCGGAGTGCGGTTCATCCAAATAACTCGACCTATCGAATCCACTAATTTCTATGGGATTAGGGTTGTTACAAACAATGACTGATCCAATGTGTTTGATGTATCCAAGTCAAATTTTTGTTTGTAGAGGCTTTGGCCAGTCGAACCGTCAAATCCATAACTGGCAATTAATTTCAACTCGGAAATATCTGTATGTGCACTCACTACAGCATTTTGTAGCAACATTATGCGCTCGGCTGTGTGATCTAACATGTTCTGTAAAGGAACAGACGCGACTGACTCAAAAATAGATATTCCTTTAGGTCTGCATTTCTCTTTTGCAGTAATAAGTTTGTTGTAGCTCGGGTAAATGTCGCAATTCCGGTTTTTACTATGTTGTCTAATGTTCATATATTGTCTTTTTGTGAAGCTATTTTCCAACAAAAAATCCAAGGCTTCTTCTGGAGTAAAAGGTACAGGATCATCCTCCTTTTTCTGATCTTCCACGTTATTTAAATGCGCCTTCTTTGCAGCCACGGCTGCTGCATGAACAAGAAGATTTTGATCATTTCCATGGTCTGCTGAAACCTCCGCAGCTAATCTACGCTTTAAGCGAGAACTCCCTTCATCATATAATAATCGTGGGCGTCCCACATTTTTAGCGGAATCTTTAACAAAGTCACCCGGTTGAAATGGTATTTGCAAACGTGATGCAAGCCAACTTTGATGCTGCGTCTTAAATCTGGAGACCATCCGATTGCATTTACTTAAGTGAACATTAACATAGCCAACAAAGTTCTTAATTTTCTTTTTTATCGACTCCTCCTTGATTTGGATTAGTTTCCTGCTACTCTTCTGCAGCACAAAATTAGTTAGGCTTACGGTTTGGCGACCATTTGCAAGCCAAAACTCAAGCATTTCAGCGTGACTCAAATCTATGTGGTCTGGATAAAGTTGATTTTTCGGAAAAGGGGCAAAAAGGGGCAAAAAAGATTACTATCCTCGTATTATGTACATATTGAAGAATAATATAGCGTTAAAAGTTCCGACAATCCACGACAATCCAACATACTTTTACTCCACGAAACACAGCAAGTTTGAGGTTAGAATTGCTAAAAACATCACTTTACAAAAACACATATAAACAAACACAAATCACATAAAACAAGTAAGGTATGATTAAACTTATAATATACATACCTCCAACTTTGTTTTCCATTTTGATTGACTTCAATATTCGACTTAGATTTTATTTTATCCTAATTTGAAATGTGCTCTTATTTGCAAGGCAAACAAAGTCAAAGTTTGTGGAAATCGAACAGCTGACTTCCAGGGCTGCCTTGGGTCGCAGTGTTTCAATTTCAATTGTTCCACTATGATTTTTAACTGCCCTAGATAATACTCTATTGAAAAAAATTATTGTTTTTGCATAACTCTTAAAAAAAAAAATTGAATTTCTGCCAAAATTTTGGGCATTTGGACCAGTGTGCACGTGGAGCAATCATGCACAAGGAGCGGCAACACTGACAGACACAGCTTGACGCAAACTAGTCTCGTTTTAAGCTATCGGTGAACCTTTGAAGCTCTTTTTACTGCACACTGAATGCGGAACCGACCCGGATGACTATAGCTTATAGCGCATAGAACTATGGGAAAGTGGTCTTTTGGACTTTTTTTTTTAATGTTAACGGCTCCCACTTCACAATTTTAATACTTACGCTTTCACTATAAGTTTTTGTTAAATCGGATGACTATATCTTATAGCTGCATGGGAACTATCAGTTGAAAAATTGGTTTTAATGAGATTGTTTTTAATGCGTGTCTCACCGTTTTTTTTTTTTGGTTTTTCTTCTTTCTTTTTTGACTTTGTTTTTACTCTCACTTTTTTGTTCCTCTCCCATTAACGCTAACAGATTTGCGCTTTGGTCAAAATCGGATGACTCTATCTTATAGCTGTCGATAGGCAACTATGTCGAAAAGGGTTTTATTTAGAAAAATTGTTTGTTTTAATGTGGCGTTCTTAAACTCTGGTTTAAAACACTTGCAAGGGTAAACTAAAAAATTCCTGCCACAGTTTTTTTTATATGAAGTTTGACAGGAATTTTTAGTTATCGCGGTGCTGGATACCCGGTTTTAAGAAACACATTTTTCTTTGCCTTAACTGTCATTACTGAAATGGTGTAATAAAATATTGCAAATATTTGGTCAGGTTTTGTTAAAATGTGTATTTCTTGTGTGCTTCTTAGGACGATAATTGCGGTTAATCATTATTATCGTCATCGTCATCATAATCATCTTCGTCATCATCATCAGGGTCCTGTGAGTAAAAAAAAATTAAAAAAGAAGCACCGACAATAATTAAAGAAGGCCTATTCCACGTAAGATGAAGAAAGTCGTTTTGTTTTGTAGAGGGGCCTACACCACTGTAGTCCTCCTCGTGACTATCCTCTTCCTATAAATTAATCATTTGTGAAGTGACAATTTTTATACACTTGAAAAGTGTATTATAATTTTGGCCAGAAGTTTGTAACGCATAGATGGAATCATCTCCGACCACATAAGGTATATATATTCTTGATCAGCATGACGAGCTGAGTCGATTAAGCTTTGTCCGTCCGTCTCGTCTGTTTCTACGCGAACTAGTCCCTCAGTTTTGGAGCTATCGAGCTTAAAACTTTGCACAAGTTTCTTAATTTCTCTTTTTCTGACCGTTGATACTCCCCCTGATACTCTTGTAGCTGCCATACAAATGTTCGTTCGAAAAATGGGGTTTTAGTAAGAAAAACTGGTTTGTTCTCAATATTATCGCTATCAAACACGGTCATGGGTAATATGTCATGTTTTTAAGCTGATTTGCGAAGTTTGGTCGAAGTCGCTAACCGTTGTGACAAGCTATTTCAAGTGTATCAAAACTTCGGTACAGACAAAGTTAGCTTTGCCTTTCTTTTTTTTTTTTAATCGCGATTCACTATATTAATTATTAATAGGATTATATAAATATCCAATTTCCAGATATAGTTGATGGATTCTTTTCAGCGATCCGAGTATTTTTAAAAAAAACTGGCACTTCGACAGGTGTACAATATACTATTATCCTCCTTGGTATTTTTTCAGATTTTAACGATTAGTCAACTACGGAAAGTGGCTTAAAACATTCTTTATGATCTTGACTATATTTTTACCATTGGTCATCCAAGGTTTACATCGCGGTTCTGTATTGTCAGAATCATGAATATACACTGCCATGCACTTGAATAGGGACAAGCATTTTAACGCGAATATATTAGACAACTATTTGACTGACACAATCAAATTGAATCAAAAGGCAAATATTTTTTAGCATTCAGTACTTCATTCTTTATTGAATAAACAAAAAAAAATTTATAGAAAAAAATACTATGGTGGGCGGTAAGCATGACGAGCTGAGTTGATATAGCCATGTCCGTCTGTCCGTCCGTCTGTCTCCTCCGTTCGTCTATCTCCTCCGTCAGTTTTAAAGCTATCTTAACCAAACTTTGCACGAAGTCTTTTGATATAAACACGCTGCACATTTGTCGGAACCGCCCGGATCGGATGACTACAGCATATAGCTGCCATAGGAAAGATCGGTTGAAAAAGTAGTTTTGGTGAGAAAAACTTATTTGTTTTCAATGCTATCGGTCCCAGATTAATATTATATACTGCCGCACAGTTCTGGCAAGTTTGATTTAAGTCAGATGACTATAGCATATAGCTGCCATAGGAACGATCGGTCCAAAAAGTAGTTCTACTAAGAAAAACTTTTTTGTTTTCAACTGGGCCAGAAATCTAATTTTTTGGCCAAAACTCTGGCATTTCTACACCAGCCTAGCTAGGAAGCTGAAATTTTCGACGAAATGATCTTAAGAGATTGAACTCAACGCACATAATTTAAAAAGCAACAAAAAATAATTTATACGATATTGATAATCCAAATCAAAATCGAAAAATATTTCAACTTTTTCGTTTTTTAATTATAGAAAAAAAACTTGTAATTGGATTTGACCCAATTCTTGCATAGAAGTATATATAAGTACCAGATAACTAAAAAAAAAATAAATATGTCTTGATATGTCTAATGGTTTATGAGATATTGACCCAAGCAGTTTTTGAACTTGACTGCCCACCCTGTCGAGGATTTTCAGTCAATCTGACTACCCTCACCGATTTTTCCATCTATTTTACCTCCTCTTTAGATTCAATACTTAAAACAAGTAAATAAAAATAAAAATTTAATTAATTAAAAATCTAATTTTTTTAACATAATACAATTTACCTTCAGTGCTTCTAAGAGTATGCTACACATTTTAACACATTCAAATTGGCTCTGTATAAAATAGTTTACCTCAGAGTGTGTGTATATTCGAGTTTAGAAAAAAGATACTAGCTGACTGTATAAGAATGGTTGATTTCAAGTGGGAATATCGGCCGTGTTCTACAAACCTCTAACAACCCAAAAGCAACCCAAAAGCAATTGTCGGTGTTCCTGAAATCTCTTTTGGTTGTTTTCAAATGTTGCACATTTTGTGGCGACATTTGGCAAATGTTTTGCTTATAAAGAAATTTGAGCCAAATAGAATAATGAGGAACACAACTTGAATGCTTAACTGATTGAATTGCATTAATATTATTAAAGTTTTTAAGGGTTTTAAGTAATAAAAATTAATTTTTAAATATTGTCCACCAAAACAATGCAAACGTCTGACAGCTGCAGAAAGCAACAATGAGCAAACCTGCCAACTTCTTCCAATTATGACAATAAAGTTTTCGGAGTTTTAATTTTCTTTTCAAAATTAAGAGTTTATGCTCTTAAACGAAGTACAAATTTAACAAGATTATGTGGATAAATGAGCAGTGTAATAAAATATGATTTAATAGGTTAATTCAATGAAGTATCGAAAAAAAACCTATCGATAAATGATGTCGGCGATAATTTCAAACCACGAAATGGAAGACAAGTTGTCAGCGGTGCAACTTTCAACTTCACTTTTTACATTTATTTTGATTTTTAAAAGTTGTAGGATGATTTTATGGTGGCTACATTGAACTCCGGAGGAAAAGGCAGTAATGCCATATGGAACAGCAGTTGCATATCTCGTCAGAAAAACAGCTTACTCTATCAAAATCAAAAAAGGATTGCATCATTTCTGAAACTCTTGCAACGATTTTGTTTCCCTCTTCTGCTCCCAGCAATATACAAAGCAATTAATGCAACCGCGGGCATTTTTTAATTTATTTTTGTGCACTCCACTCACTTGTAAGCAACAGGGTTGTCAATACAAAATAATTACTTGGCGGGTCAGAGTTTATTTTAATTCTTAACCCGATAAAATTGAGTATTATTGGCTTAAAAATTATTTATTAGTTTGGAACTCAGTGCATACCAAAAACGCTTTCAGCATTTGGTTTACAAATTTTTGAAACAATTTGAATTCAACATTTATTTAAATTATTTTGAAGCCGACAACCCTACCGTGGCAGCTACAACGCAATAACTTCCAGTCAGCTGTTTTTTGCCAGCGACTCCGAAGCTAACTCCGAAAAATGAAATCTCCGACATTTGTGGAACACCGACATTTGGATTGGTTGTTTTCAAAAACAACTGACCCCTAAATCTCTAGAGATTTCTGGAACACATCGGATAATTTTAAATGCGTTATTATAAAAATTCAAAGCAAAACCGCGCAAAAGCGCATACCTACAGCTATAGTACATTATTCAAAGAAAATAATAAGCAATATTGCAAGCAAATTAAGAGGGGTACTTCTGGGTACTCTTAACACAAAGTTGCCAAATGTAAAAAAAAGCACCAAAATTTTTAGATTTTTTTTTCATTTTTTAAGTAAACGCTTTCGAATGGAAACTTCTTTTTTAATAATTTTTTTTGAATTTTTTGGTGAAAATAAGAAACCAAATTGCGGCAGCTGTTGCTTTTCTAACTTTGACTTATTATTTTTTTTTTTTTGCAGAGATTTTAAGAAAAATCAAATTTGAACGGCTGCCATTCAAAAACTGTTTTGTATAAAGGTTCCAAATTTTGCCAAAAAATAGCTATATGTATTCAAAATCATTGCCGACCTTCGTTTTATCCAGTTTCCCAAACAAAAAATGGGACTATTGGCCAAAATTTCGGGCTGCTGGCCCAGTGTGCAATGGTAGCGTCTTTGAATGTTATCTGTTTCAACACAATTTTGGAGAATTCGATCAAAATCGGCTGAATATATCGTATAGCCGTAGATCAAACTGACAGCATATGTATATCTTGCTCCAAGGGTATTTAAGCTTCGGTAGAGCCGAAGTTAGCTTCCCTCTATTATTTTTAAATTTCTATATGCAATAGATTTCTTATAGTGTGAGTACGGAGTTTCTTACAAAGAGTCCGAAACTAAACTTTGCCATTTAAAAGTTGTCCTGCTTGAACCATATTCGCACCTTTATGGACGGTGATAGTATAAGTCTGACATAGAGAAATGACGTTGGATTGGAGAATTCTTGAATGATACAAGTCAGGTTACAATGAATTTCTATATTTCCCTGTATGTGTCGTTGAAAAAACTAAATTGGTGAACCGAAGCTAATTTTTCGAAAAAGTGGTCCGGTTCGGGCTCAGGTTCGAGGAGTCGAAAATATAAGGAGTTCGGTTCAGGACCGGTTTGCAGCCTTGGTTCTAACCCATAACTGAACCAACCAATTTCCAAATACCAATGCTAACAGGACGGGTGTGGCTCAGCGGTTAGTGTGCTGGTCTGATGTGCGGGAGGTCGTGGGCTCCCGCCTCGGAGCAAATAAGGAAAATAATTTTTCTTTCTTTAGAAAATAGCTTTTACACATCCTAGCCTTAAGCTTCCCAAACTTTGCCGTTCGGACTCGGCGTTAAGCTGTAGGGCCTTTCTCTTGTACGAAAAATTATAAGCTCACACGACAAAAGATTGCGAAAAGCTTGGCTTGGCCCTTTGGGGCTGTATAGCAAATTTTACATATTACAATGCTCAAGGCGAGTACAAATATTTATAATGTATTGCATACTCTCAGGCGGTCATTAGAAAATTGTGTGCTTATATAGTGTAGCATACTTCTTGGGCTGTCGGTTTGAAATAGTACCCACCGTGGCCACGGTTGCACTTTCAGAAATAAAAGTTAAAAAAGAAACAATTTTCATAGAAAAAGATCCAAACATTTTATTCTTTTTTATTCATTTTATATTTCTAAAAGTCTCTTGACATTAACGTAAAACCGCACATCCATTTCATTTCTTAAATGTTCTTCAACTTGCAAATAAAACCAAAAAATATTTCATGATTTGATCTAAATCTTAGCATTAAAAAATAAAACAGTCAATATTCAATATTCTTTAACAAAAACGTAAAATTATACATCTATCCATTTCTTGAAAATTCTTAAATTACAAGTAAAAGCAAACATTTTCTATCTATTTATCATGCTTTTCTAATTTTATAAGTCTTTTACAGACCACACAGAATATCTGTAGGTACTCGTACAGAGTTCTTTGCATAGCATTATACTTCATACTGAATCAAATTCAAGTCTGTTTCTCAATTTGTCTTTTAATAAACTGATGGCAAATAAATTACCCTCTGCCGAAGCAGAGCTGTGTGGAAGGGACAATATATTTCTTATAATTCCTACTAATTCCTTCAACACTTCAATACTACGTTATTTACTTTTAACGTCTCTAACTTTAACATGGCTCACTGAAATACGTTCATCTGGATCTGATTCACATAAATACTCCAAGTTTTTAATTAGTGGCATTATATCAGTTTTCTCTGCCAAATCAAAGCACTCTATTATTTGCAGAACCAGCTAAAAGTACAACTCGCTCACCGTTTCCTTAACTATGCTCTTCAAGTTTTTTGAAAATGTAGATTTGATACTACAAAAATATATTTGGGATACTTACAATTATCAAATTATTGATCTGACAAATATCACTTTGATATGTTCTAAATGTAGAAGTATATTCTATTTTTTTTTTTTATGAAGGCCAATTCGATACTACAAAATATCAGATTGGTACTAAATATCGTGATCTTTTCTTTCTGTGCGGCAGAGTGGGCATCAATCGATTGAAATTTTTAGTTAGTTGTATAATTAGTATATTTGTTAGCTGATTAAATTTAACTTTAATTCAACTTGACTAAAATCAACTTGACTAAATTTAACTTTAACTCAACTTGACTAATATCAACTTGATTAAATTTAACTAAAGTTAAATTTAGTTGATTGAATTCAACTGAGTTGAAAATTTCAATCAAAGTTACATTTTCAACTATTGTTTCATTTACAAATCAATGTACATTTTGATTTATGAAGTAATTATGGAAACCAACAATTCAAAAAAAACTCTGTGCGATTTTTGATGGGAGTCGTTATCGACGGACGCAGTCTCGGTTGCATTATGTACTCGATGCCAAATGCGAATAAGGGGACATCATTCCAGCTCGTCAAATTTTATAAGCCATTTGAAAAGAAAGCATGGAAAGCATTTGTGGCCTTGAAAAGCAGTTTCTTAAGCATTTAGCAGTTTTGTTACCATGCAGATCCGTTAGCTGTGAATTGCGCTTATGCATTAATATTAATCCTGGCATGATTTTCCGCTTGGTAGAAGGTAGAGTTTGTTTGGGTATATAACGTTTTCTGATCCTCTTTAGTATTTTTCAGCAATTTAATGATTTAAACATTCTTTATGATCTTGACTATTGTTTGTACCATTGGTCATCAATGGTATTAACCGCTGATTAATATTGCCATATCTATTTTTTTTTAAATCAAATTCTTAAGCATTTAACGATTTTGTTACCATTGCGATCAATTATCCATGAATTGTGCTTATACATTTAACCTTTTTGCCATTCTTTTCGCGATTTATTAAGTCGTCAGTCACATTAAATAGGTTTAAATTACTCACCTACCACAAAGTCTGTCACTTATATCGTGTTACGGAGTGTACTTAACTAAAAAATCATATACTAGTAAAATCAACTTTGCAATAGTTGAATTTAGTCAAGTTGAATATTCAATCAAGTTGATTTTAGTCAAGTTGATTTTTAGTCATGAATAAAATTCAATCATTCTAAAAGTTGATTTTTAGTCATGAATAAATTTCAATCATTCTAAAAAGTTAAGTTGATCAACTATTAGTTTTCAACTTTCAATCAAGTTAAAAAAATCCCCACTCTGCTGTGCGGAGGGCGGAAATAACAACTCAAGACAAAAATAAAATTATGCTACAGTCGCTATAAACTGCTGTTTTTTAAACTCACTGTTTGCCTTGCACCTGTGAACTAGTGTTTGTGGTCTCAGCGTCTGTGTAAGAGGACTCATTGCAAGTTGTACTTTGTTTTTATAAGAAACCTAAATGTATATTGCTGGTGCTGAATAATGTTGCAACTATTTTCGCTTAAGCCAATTATAAGCAAAAAGAGCCATAACGTGCCAATTCCAATAAAAAAGTGTCAGTGCACCAACAAGAAAAAAAAACACAAGTTTAGGTGCAAAAACACCAAGTGAGGTAATAGTGATAGTGTACCCTTAAATAGTATAGCATACTCTGAGGCTGACATTTAAAATGGTGAATTGAAATGGTATTGCATGCTCTTGTGCCGAACATTTTCAACTTTGTAGCACCCCCAAAGGCAGGCTATGATAATTGCAATTTGCTGCAGACATAATGGGTTGTCCAAATATCGATATCGAATAACTTTTGACGATATATTTGTAAATACCTTATTTTGGTTTTGTTTCCTAAGGCCATTCTCTTGGATATTAATAATATCAGTAACACTAGTAATATTCAAGAGAATTCCTTCCAAAAACCTCCCTCTTTGTGACCGAAACTAATAAAAATACGCACCAAAAATATATTCAACAAGCATTCGATATCGATATTTCGACATCCCTCAATTTTTTCCCTACAAATTTTTACATTAACTTACTACACATTTTCCCTGTTAATTGCGTTTGGATTATGGATGTTATTTGGGCAAATTATTTTCAAATTGTTGTTTGCGGTATCAGATGCTGTGTTCTACAGATGTGAGACTTGTTTAGAACATGTATTTCATATTATTGCAGGCGATCGACAGTAAAATATACACTTTCGCAGGTATAGTATATATTATAGTCGGTCTTAAGGGACTTTTTTACTTGTTTGTGAATATTTTACTTATCAGTCGGTAAGTATGCAACGTTATTTTGCTTCTCTGTCCAAAAGTAGACACTAACGACAAAGGTAAGTTTGTCACTGAGCTTTAAAGTATGTGCTAGATTGAACAAAAACGTCCGCTAGAAATTATGCAATGAAATTAAGATATTCTTGTCAAAAGTATGTTGTCTTTATTTTTTTTCACCGCACGCACACTGGGCCAGCAGCTCGAAATTTTGGCCAAAAGTCCCAATTTTTTGTTTGGGAAACTGGATAAAACGAAGGTACGATTTTGAATACATATAGATATTTTATGGAAAAATTTGGAACCTATTTACAAAATAGTTTTTGAATGGCAGCCGTTCAAAGTTGATTTTTCTTAAAATCTCTGCAAACAAAAATAATATAGTCAAAGTTAGAAAAGCAATAGCTGCCGCAATTTGATTTCTAATTTTGGACTTCAAACTAGATTGGCATAAAAAATTTTCGAGAAGTTTTCATTCGAAAGCGTTTACATAATAAATGGAAAAAATCGGAAATTTTGTGGCTTTTTTTACATTTGGCAACTTTGTGTTAAGAGTAGCCAGAAGTACCCCTCTTAATTTGATTGCATTATTACTTATTATTTTCTTTGAGTAATGTACAATAGCTGTAGGTATGCGCTTTTCCGCGGTTTTGCTTTAAATTTTTATAATATCGCATTTAAAATTATATTCCCATTTGAAATCAACAATGTTGTATTATACAGTCAGGCTAGAAGTATGCTTTTTTTCTAAGCTTCGGAATATTACACATGCATTTTGAGGTAAACTATTTTTATAAAGAGCCAATTTAAATGTGTTAAAATGTGCAGCATACTTTTAGAAGCACTGAAGGTAAATTGCATTATGTGAAAAAATTAGATTTTTAATTAATTAAATTTTTATTTTTATTTACTTGTTTTAAGTATTGAATCTAAAGAAGACGTAAAATAGATGGAAAAATCGGTGAGGGTAGTCAAAATGATTGAAAATCCTCGACAGGGTGGGCAGTCAAGTTCAAAAACAGCTTGGGTCAATATCTCATAAACCACTAGCAATATAAAGACATATTTATTTTTATACACTTGAAAAGTATATTATAATTTTGCCCAGAAGTTTGCAACGCATGGAAGAAATCATCTCCGACCACATAAAGTATATATATTCTTGATTAAGACGACGAGCTGAGTCGATTAAGCTTTGTCCGTCCGTCCGTCTGTCTGTTTCTACGCGAACTAGTCCCTCAGTTTCGAAGCTATCGAGTTGAAACTTTGCACAGAGTCTTCTTTTGGCTGCACGCTGCTAATTGTCGGAACCGACCGGATCAGATGACTTCTTCTTATAGCTGCCATAGAAATGTTTGGTCGGAAAATGAGTTTTAGTGAGAAAAACTGTTTTGTTCTCAATATTAATCTCTTAAGATCATTTCGTCGAAAATTTCAGCTTCCTAGCTAGGCTGGTGTAGAAATGCCAGAGTTTTGGCCAAAGAATGAGATATCTGGCCCACAGTGCACCGCACAGCAATCACTATTAACTTTTGGGGAAGCATAAAGGCTATTTTAGGCACCTTTCCAAAATTTGAAAACATTTGTAGATGTAGATGTATTGGACAATTTTCGAAGGAATCTATAACATCATTTACCAATTTTATATCTAATACTTATTTGTTTTCTATTGCTTTCATAAAAGTCTTTTCTTCGCAATCCGACGTTGAATTTTAAAAAATCCCATTAAGAATTTGTCTTTTTTTAACAGCATCTGCATATCTGTAATATCAAATAGTGCGAACCCTACTTACAACAAACTAAACATCCTTCAAAAAATCGTTAACAACTAAATTTAGACAAAATTTATTGTAGCTTGAAAATAACAAATGCGAAACAAATGAGTGGATATTAAAAAGTTATTTTACTTCGATTTTTGTTAATTTAAAGACATTTTGGAGGTTAATATTGTTTAAAAATTTAAAAAAGTGACGAATATTTGATTAAATAAACCCAAAACATTGCCAAAAGTGGTTCAGTCCTAGACATCTATGCAAGTATATAAGGATGTTCGTGGGTCCTGGGCTTTAGTTTGTATTCCTTTTAGCCTTTAATTTATTTCAATTTAATTTGAAACGAAAATTTCTTTAAAAAAACTTTACGTAGAAAGAATTTCAGATATTTTGCCCTTAAGGCAGCCAAACGAAAGATGTCTTACTATAGACGAAAGTGGGAAAGAATTGATCCCGTCCCGAATCTACTTGTAATCGTCCCGTACTTTTTAATTTAATTAGCTCCACAACCAAATTTTCAACACAAACTCGTTACATTTGCAAATCTATTTCAGGCTGGTTTCAATTCCGATCCCGGGATTTCTATTCTATCTATTTCAAACCATTGTAGAGTAATATTCAAAAGATCCTTAAAAACAGCAAACCAACTGAAATTTGAAGAGGTATAAAGTAATGCTTAGAGCCAGTTTTGTGAGTCAGCTTAAGACACACATTTGTGCACACCTTTAGACGCAGACCAGCTGTGACTTACTTCATCGACCGCTGGTCAGCTACTAAAAAAACTATTTGTTTGGCTCGTGTCGGTGAGAATAGCGAAATGAGTTCGAGCCCTGGACCAGTCATGACAATCGCTAGTGTAGTACATTGCCGGCCAAATGGAGAGGGCAGAAAAGTGTGCTTGTGTTGGTGAACAAGAGAGTTCTCTCCAGACTACAGCCGTTTTACTTGCAATTCAGTGTTCACTGATTCACACAACCACAAGTTCGGCTCGCGTTTGCATAAAAACATGACGGCTTCTGGTAACTATAGCTGGCCGCCTCTGGTTTAGTATACTGACCTACTCTCTGAAAATACTTTTCGCTGCTTAAAAAATTACACTAGTTTACAAAATAATAAGAATTTTAATTTCCGAACATTTGGTACCATTTTAATTTGAAAATCCCTCCGCTGAGTCCAAAAATCCATTTCACAATTTTTTTGTGGGGCCGTTTTCGAGTAATTGTAATTTCACCTCGAAAAAAATGGTGTACAATTTATTTTATTGCTGGTTACCAAAGACTTATCTATTTAAAATACAATGCCACATAATTCATTAAAATCCGTTCAAAATCCGTTAAAAAATGCAAGGTTCCAAGTCAATGCAAATTGACTTAGTTTGATTGTTTTTCGTTCGTAGGAGGTATATTAACATTCAAACTATTCTTTTTAAGGGCTACAAGGGCTAAAAATGAGTGCATGTCGTCAAATTGAATGCAAGAGGATAAGGATAATCCTAATAAATTGTGCTACGCTTGCGGGCATTATATATACATATATACATTTTTTCGACTAACTATTTCAATGACAATGCATAAAGCTAATCGCTTAAATTCTAGATTTAACGATTAAATAAGGGAACTAGATCTGTTCATGCAAGAGTCTAAAATATTGGCATCGCGTTTGCGGGAAAGAAATATGTTGACATCTGACGTACAGAGATCAACACCAGCAAAATTCAAATTAAAGGCATGCTTACCAGCTACAAGAAAGTGGTTAAAATTGTTGTTCTTTCGAATTTTGATATTATTTTGAGACCAATCTTTTTTAAACAGGTGTGAACAACATGAATATTCATTTCTTTTCATTTCAACTTTTACCTGGATAGTTTTCTTGATAAGAGTGTAAGATAAATACCTTTATTAAAAAAAAAATTTCATCAAAAATAGGGAAAATTGATCTTCGGCCTGTGGCCTCGAATAACTTATACATATAAATGTCATTGAAATGGTTCGCGGAGCCGAAAAAATGTAGTATTGCATTCAATTCGAAAACCTTAGTCAATTACAAAAAGCTTAACCAGGTATTAAATAAATTTGGCAGGTCAAATTAGCCCTTAAGTAGAATAGTTTGAATGTTAACTATGCCTCCTATGACGAACGAAAACAATAAAAATAAGTCAATCTGCATGAACTTGAAACCTTGCATTTTCTACTTAAATGCCAATAACTTCTATATTTATGAACGGATTTTGAGAATTATGAGGCATTGTATTTTTAATACATAGGTCTTTGGTGACCAGCAATAAAATAAATTTAACACAATTTTTATCGAGGTGAAAATCGCACTTAAAATCTAGCTTTTTTTTAAAAACTGATCAATTTATTGCAAAGTTGCCGATTAAAGCCTTTATAAAGCCGAGGTCAAGCAGCGGATTAAAAAGTGGTGTAAGAATGAATTATAGGGCGCTCAATAACCTAACAAGAAAACATTACCTTTTCATGATGAATGAACCGATACTGAAGATATACACTATTTTCTAAAGGTACTGTAACGAGTCCTTTTGACCCGAAAACCAATGCAGGCTATGCTCAGGGTTGTCGAGGATCGTTCCAACAAATTTATATTGGACTTGCAATAATAAGACAGTTCTGGTTCTTTATTCTATTATGCACCAGCGACGCGGTTCACTTTATTATTCACTTTCTCTCGTAATTCACTTAGCTTAGTTAACAATTGTTTATGCCTATCTGAGGTATCCTTGCCAAGCCGCAAGGTACGCCTCCTATCCGGCTGATCGCCGTTATCGCAGGATTTCGTTGGCTAAGGACACGCCGTGCACGCCTAAGCGATCGCTTGACTCGCAGGCTCGCCTATTGCGCTCAACCTCCTACGTACTGCCCTACTGGTGTCCTTCAAGGACTACAAAGGATGCGCTGGATAGTTGATTAACCTTCCACGTCGAATCAACGTTCGACTCGCAGGCTCTACTTGCACTCAGCTTCCTTTTCACTACTCGAGACCTGGTAGTTGCACCAGGACCTGCCTTATCCTGCCGAAGTCCTTGCACAAGGACTATTCCGTATCCTGTTTAGGGACTCCGCACTCGATTCCACGTCTTTAGTACTCTTGGGTACTACGATTTGCCGCACTTCAACTTTATCGATACGTTCCGCACTCGCTTAATCCTCGTTTCACACTGACTGCTTCTATGCCGCCAGCGATGCCTTATATAGCCCTCCTGGGCTGTCTCCTGATGTCTCCTTGTCTGCTTCTAGAACATTCGAGACTCCAAAACCTTCCATACGGCACTTTCCTCTGCCTAGCAACAGCGTATTCTGGCTTCGTCTAGTGATATTGCCGCTTCATTGCGTTGGTGCGACTGCGACAGCTATCCTTCTGCTCCAACTTAACGGATCCTTCGATTTGTCACTGCGCCGTCCGCCGTCCATCGTGCTGCTGCTTCCATGGCCTCCCATTCATTTCCCCTTTTGCTCTAAATCCGCCTCTGATTCCCCTTTGCTGAGGCGCACTCCCCCCCCCTTCCCCTTTCGCTCGCCGTCTTTCCCCTTCCACTATGCCCTGCTGCTTGTGGGGGAGAACCATTCCTCCACAGTACTTTTTTCAGAATCAAAATACTAGCTTTTCCGCGATTACTAGAAAACGGCCCTACCAAAAAATATTTGGACTGCATTTTTGTACTCAGCAAAAGAATTTGCATATGAATTTACTGTCAAATGGTCGGGATCGGAAATGCTGTAAACTAGTGCTATTTATTACAAATTAGAGGGAAGCTTCGGCTCGACCGAAATTAATATACCCTTAAAGAGGGAAAGCTTCGCCTCGACCGAATAATATACCCTTGAAATATATATTGTGGTATATGCCAAAATACGATATATTCATACAATTTTGATCAAATTCTCCAAATTTGTGTTAAAACAGATAATATTCATATCTAGAAAGTATAAAGACGCTACCATTGAAAACAAAGTAGTTTTTCTCACTAGAACAACTTTTTCGACCGATCAATCCTGTGGCAGCTATATGCTATAGTCTTCCGATTTGGATTAAACTTGACAGAATTGTGTGGTAGTATGTAGTATTGATCTATAAAAAGGTTGGGAGCGATAGCATTGAAAACAAAAAAGTTTTTCTCACTTAAACTAATTATTCAAACGATCATTCCTATGGCAGCTGTATGCTACAGTCATCCGATCCGGCAGTTCCGACAAATGTGCAGCGTATTTGTACTAAAAGACTTAGTGCAAAGTTTGGTTACGATAGCTTTAAAACTGACGGAGGAGATGGCATAGAAACAGACGGACGGACATGGCTATATCAACTCAGCTCGTCATGCTGATCAAGAATATATAATATATACTTTATGTGGTCGGAGATGCTTCCTTCTGTGCGTTACACCAAGGGTATAAAAATAAGTTCGACTCCGTCTCTGATATTTAAAAATACCAAAAGAAATTTTAAGGAATGATGATTTTTTTTTTAATTCTGTGGGTAGATTATATTTTTAAAGGCCAAATTTTTAATTTACTTTTCAATTCACTAACCAAAAGGGCAAATCGTTTGAACCCGCAAAAAACTTTCGAACATGAATCAATTCCAAATTGGAAAAATGTTTTGTGGAAGTGGAATAAATTAAACGGACAAACCAATTGCTATCCAAATGATGTAATAACATTTGTGTTGAATGTTAAATTATAATCAACCGTTGATCTTGGGCCTGATAAACAAACACTTTGATCGTAGAGCTTTTTACCAGGCTTTAGGACAATAAGTTATCATTTTGTCCATAACTATTCTTATTTTATGAATTTCCCAATTCAATCATCAGCTGTCTTGGCCTATCGTCAATGAGCTGGCAGAGAGTACCTTATGACAAAACTGCAATGACCGCTTGGGAATCCTACAGGCAGGATTGTTGCAAAATCCGACTTCAGCAGCAATCGCCAAAATCACTAAGGGCCGTTTTCTCATGTTCCTGTTTTTGCTCAAATCGAAATCCACCTAGATTTTGCAACTAGGTGGATTTTGTGCAATCGGTTGTCTCATGTAGATGGATTATGAATTCGGGCATTTGCGTGGCGCAAACCGTGACCGTGGCGGTCACACCGGGAGGGCTGGAAAGGCACTAAAAGGGAGTTGGCAGCGCCTTGTCAATTGGCAAAAATTTGTTTTAATTATTGCGCGCCAATTTTAAAAAGTGAGCATGCATTTTACAGAGGAGGAGAAGGATATTTTTTTTTTTGACGACTTGTTACTATGATGGGAGATTAAGCAATAGGTCTAAAGCTATGTTCACTCTGGCAAATAATTTGGACAAATTTTGATGAAAATTTGGCCATAAAGGCCAAATTGTGGAACTTTCCGGGCATATTTGATCAAATTATTTGCGTATGAAACTATAGCTTTTGTTTTAAATTCTGTAAAATCTTCAATCATCTCTATTTTAATCAAAATTTTGCTAAATTATCTGCCTGTGTGAACTTAGCTTAAGCAATGAACTAGGGGAATCAAAATGCGGATCTGTCTTTTTGGCTATGTCTGCAGGTGTCTTGCGTACAAAAGCCACATCCAATATTTTTCATTTTGGGTTTACTTTTAATCAATGCAGACTTAACTGTTTTCAGCAGCAGTTGTTTTTTGATTTTAAATATTTTTCAGTGTGACCATATGAGTGCACACATAAAAATACATAATTTGGTTAAGCAGGTACATGGTTTTGAAATACATGAGGATGAAGTAGATGGCAACGAAATCCATCTAGATGGCTAACCTTGAACATGAGAAAATCAAATACAGCAAATCCACCTAGATTTGCAAAAACAGCAACATGAGAAAACGGCCCTAAGACTTTGAGTGCGTGTTGTTAGCATGGCTGCAAACCTCATAAAAATCGACAGGGGTTCACTCCGGGGTTCGAACCCGGGTTCGGGTTCACGGAGCGGGTTCAGAAGGCCGCTGAACCTAGGTTCGGGTTTAAACCGGGGTTCACGAATAATTTTGTTCAGAAAAATTGTAAGTAAATTGAAACAAACAATAGTTTAGAGGCTTGAAAATATAATATTTGAGCTTGGAACATCGAACGTTTAAGCAGGCTCCAGGTCAATAAATCATCAAGCAATGAGTATAAGGGATAAAATTTTCGCTGCTCAATTTTGAGCGGTGTTTAGCTATAGTCCGCATTGAGAGTCTTATTGTCCGCATTGGAAAATATTTATGAACATATTCCCAAATGCTCTCAGAGAGCGTAAGTAAAAGCAATCAGCTGACTAATTTCTGACAGAAACGGATTCGATTGCGACTCTATTCTAAATTTATGTTTGTTCATAACTTAAAAACGAGAAGGCCCAGTAAACTTCGTCTTTGCCGAAGTTTTTATACCCTTGCAAATGTTTTAATACATCAGAGTTTAGGAACGCCAGCATTAAAACAAACAATTTTTCCAAACAAAACCCACTTTTCGACCGATAGTTCCTATGACAGCTATAAGATATAGTCATCCGATTTTGACCAAAACTTCCAAATCCTTGTAGAAGCGTATAATATAAAAAATCGCTGAAGTGAGACACGTTAACATTAAAAACAAAAACATTTTCTCATTAAAACCCAATTTTCGACCGATAGTTCCTTTGGCAGCTATAAGATATAGTCATCCGATTTTACCAAAAACTTCAAAATCTATGTGAAGGCGTATAATATTAATAATCGCTGAAGTGGGAGACGTTAACATTAAAAACAAAAAAGTTTTTCTCACAAAGACCCACTTTTTGACCGATTGTTTCTATGGCAGCTATAAGATATAGTCATCCGATCCGGCCATTTCCGACATATTAGCAGTGTGCAGCAAAAAGAAGACTCTGTGCAAAGTTTCAGCTCGATAGCTTTAAAAATGAGAGACTAGTTCGCGTAGAAACAGACAGACAGACGGACAAACAGACGGACAGACAGACGGACGGACAAAGCTCAATCGACTCAGCTCGTCACCCTGATCAAGAATATATATAGTTTATAGGGTCGGAAATGAATATTTCTATGCGTTGCAAACTTTTGGGCAAAATTATAATACCCTTTGCAAGGGCATAAAAAAGACACTCACACACCACATAGGAGGATGGTGGACTGTACAGCTATTTCAGGAGCCTCGCGGTTTTATCATCAGGAGGCAGTACCTATCTTTTGCAAGTTGTCGGAGGCCATCTCATGCGAGCATTGCTACGACTGTTTGGGAGTTCCGAGGGCAGCACAAGTGCAAAACAGACAACTCCAAATTGACAGAAGACTTTGTGTATGTGTGTGCACACATTTCGCCTTTCTGTATTAATGGGACAAATTCTCTACCCTCAGTTAACGCACTGTATATATTAAACATTTGAGTGTCTTACAGCAATCTTTTATTATTATTGACTATACCTGGATAAAACAAATATATGAGTAGATAAAGTGCGCTAGACTAATACTTGTATTTAAGGAACAGCAGTTCTTTACATATGTAGATCGTTTTTCCAACACTTTAAAGCTTAAAACTTTCCATCTTTATCAAAAGATAAACATGGTAGAAAATCTTGTATTCTTTTATTTACCTTTTTTAAAGCTTTTACTTATAAGTGCCTTTTAAATATTTTAAAATAAAGCAAAATTTTTCTCTGAAAGCTGTTTTTATTCCAAGGCTTAAAAATTGTGGGAAATGGCAAACAGAACATCTTTTTTGAACCGAACCCTTTTCAACTTTTGTTTTGCTCCGGTTCAGGTTCGGGTAAAAAGGTAAAACTGGCTATACAGCTCCTCAACGGGGCCAAGCCAAGCTTCTCTCAATCTCTTGGCGTGTGTGCTTTAAATTTTTCGCACAAGAGAAAGGGACCTACAGTTTAACGCCGGATCCGAACGGCAAAGTTTGAGAAATTGCTTTTTCATGGCTAGTTACTTCACAGCTGGCGCCACTAAGCTGGTGAAGGTGACCGTATGTGTAAAAGCTAGTTTCTACAGAAAGAAAAAAACTTTTATTATTAGATGTTCAGAGGCGGGATCGAACCCACGACCTCCCGCCCAGCAGTCCAGCACACTAACCACTGATCCACAGACGGCCACAGGTTCGGGTTCCCAAAACGTTATTCGCTGACATCACAATCAAACCTGAGTCTAAGTGGTCGTTTGAATGTGAATATGCAATACAAGAGTCCGCTGATGAGAAGATGTAGTTATCTTCGA
Source organism: Lordiphosa stackelbergi (assembly GCA_018904235.1). Classification (NCBI taxonomy): domain Eukaryota; kingdom Metazoa; phylum Arthropoda; class Insecta; order Diptera; family Drosophilidae; genus Lordiphosa; species Lordiphosa stackelbergi. The sequence goes on from JAEIFU010000892.1 coordinate 48,676, forward strand.
AACAGCGATCGTAGTACGTACATACCAATTGCTATTCCAAGTTGTTGTTATTAATCTCTGTTGATTTGTGTTGATTACATTGAATTGTAACTCTCCACCGACATCAAGCCAGCCAGATCCAAAAAAGTTTGACAAAAAACAGGTCGCAAAAACCCATATAAAAAAAAAAAATTTACTTAAAATAAAAAAATAAAAATTAGTTACAAAGAAGGTTAATTACACTAGTTTACAAAATAATAAAAATTTTGCGATCCCGAAGGTTTGGTAGCAATTTCTTATGTAAGTCCCCCCGCTGAGTCCAAAAATCCATATCACGATTTTATTAGTGGGGCCGTTTTCGAGAAATCGCGGAAAAGCTAGTTTTTTATACCCGTTACTCGTAGAGTAAAAAGGGTATACTAAAGTCGTGCAAATGTATGTAACAGGCAGAAGGAATCATTTCCGACCATGTAAAGTATATATATTCTTGATCAGCATCAACAGCCGAGTCGATTAAGACATGTCCGTCTGTCCGTCCGTCCGTCTGTCTGTATGAACACCTAGATCTCAGAGATGGTAAGAGATAGAGGTTTGACATGTATGGGACAAATGCTTCTTTTATCTGCACGCAGATCAAGTTTGTTTCAAATTTTGGCCACGCCCCCTCCCGCCCCCGCAATTTGGAAAAAACGTTATATCTCCTACAGTTTTAAAGATAGACAATTTGTGCCTTCTAGAGATAGTTAGTAATTAATGATAAAGATCGGATGAACGGTTCTCAAGTTATGAGCAAAAAAGTGAACCACAGCCTCCCCGCTACCACCCCTCCCACCCTAAAAAAATTTTGCATACTTTTTGGATGGTCACACTAAGGAACGCAGGAACACTGTTAAACATGTTTTTGAATGAGTAACGGGTATATCGAAGTCGGTAAGAGCCGACTTTAACTTACGCTCTCGTTTTATTTTGAAAAAGTACCTTTAGAAAAATGTGTATATCTTTAGTATCGGTACATTCATTATGAAATGGTAATGCTTTTTTGGAAGTTAATTGAAGGCCCTATCATTTATTCATACACCACTTCTTAATCCGGAGCTTCACTTAGGCGTTATAAAGGCTTTTATCGGCAACTTTGCATTAAATTTCACATTTTTTTTAGATTGATTGTTTTTTTGTTCGTCATAGGTGGCATAGTTAACATTCAAACTATTCTATTTAAGGGCTACTATGACCTGTCAAATTTATTTTGTACCTGGTTAAGTTTTTTGTGATTGATTTAGAAGATACCTTTTCTCTAATTTTTGATGATATATTTCTTTTTATTGGAGGCGGAATTTGGTATAACACCATTAAACGCGAACTTGAAGTGATAAAGAATAGCTGGGTATAATGTGTTGCCATCTGATGCCTCTAGTTTCACAATTAATTGGTCCTGTTCCCAGGCTATTTTGAGTGTTCCACTGTGTTACATAGGACGCACAATCAAAACTTAAAAATATTCTTATATTCTTCAACGGATTTTAATGAATTATGAAGCTTTGTATTTTTAATAGATAAATCTTTTGTGAGCAGCAAAAACAAATTTTTCACAGTTTTTTTCGTCGTGAAAATCGCACTTAAAATCTAGCTTTTTTTAAAAAAACGTTTAATTTAATGCAAAGTTGCCGATAAAAGCCTTTATAACGCCTAAGTGAAGCACCGGATTAAGAAGTGTTGTATGAATGAATGTTAGTGCGTTCAATTACCTTCCAAAAAAGCATTACCATTTCATAATGAATGTACTGATACTGAAGATATACACATTTTTCTAAAGGTACTTTTTTCATAATAAAAAAACTAGCTTTTCCGCGATTTCTCGAAAACGGCCCCACTGAAAAATATTTGGACTGCATTTTTGGACTCAGCGAAGGGATTTACATAAGAAACGACTGTCAAATGGTCGGGATCGGAAATGCTGTAAACTAGTGTTATTGATTACACAGTGCTACAGTGCGAAATAACCTGGGTATTGGCATAGCGTACGCTGTAGAGCAGGTCGCGTATAGCACTTCCTCATACTTGGTTTTCCTCGGGGACCCCCGAAATCTGAAGTTATGGCCCAAAAACCGTTTATTGATCTTTTTGCTCACTTAAATTGAAATAACTCGCGAATGGATCATCTCATTTTATATAACTTTGTATATTCTGATAGCGACGAGAAGAGTCTAATATATTTTATTCATAGGTTATTGTGATTTACCGCAATGGCTGAGAAATGCGGGTTACAGATCTGGTATTTTCAAAATTTTTTTCGAAATTTGTACTTTGACCACCACTGGTTTCACTATTTTATTCTGTGCGATTTTTCCTTAAGGTTTATTATAAAAGCCCAGTTAATTCTGCGTTGAACATTGGTTCTCCCGAATAATTTGGTTACCTAATGGCGAAGTTATTCGCGGATATGTGAGCACACCTCGAAAATCTAGTATTCTATTTAAGTGTGTTTACAGAAAATCGATTGACTCAACATTATTGCCCCTAAAAGTATAGTTTGCTAAAGTTTAGTGGGAAAAAAATAAGTAAAATTCTGATTTTTTTAAAGTTATACTCGAAAAAGTAAAAAAATACGTTTTTGAAAAAAAGTTTTTTAAAAAATACTACCGGAAAACATGAATTTTTTAAAAATCTTCGTATAAGGAATTTATTCTGCGAACTGTCAGCTACAACTTTGCCGAAGATAGTTTGCAGCTATCACTAAAACTGAATGAGCTGTTTGCCCAAAACTAATGACACCTTTTTTTGGTTGGCACACCCAATTTCAAAACCTTTGAGGGTTCATAAAAAAAAGTGCTTCCAATCTAGCCAAACGCTGATAGGGATTTACTCAGTTCGGGTAGCACTATCGATTCCGCATAGTGGTTCTTGGTAGTTTTTTTGACTGTTGCACAGTGTAATCAGTCGCTGGCTCATCGATTCCGTCATAGATTTTCTCAGCTATCCGTCTTTTCTTTCTTCGTCTTGAACACATTCGGAAAAACTTGCCACGGGACCACCACGACCTTAAACATTTATAGGTATTTGTACATTACAATTCAATAAAACCGCAACATTTTTTGCTAGCCAATCAGAATGCTTTTCCAAAACTGTAGTTCTTTTTCGACTGCATTCTCGCCAATTGGTTAAACACTCTTGCAGAAATAATGAACGCGTTCTTCCATTTGTTTTAAATTTTCAGTACTAACTGCATTGCCTTCGCTCTCGATATTCAATTTCAAAATATCACATATTTTTTTAATCTTCTCTCAATTATCAAATAAATACATGCGCCTAAATTCACATTCACAAGAAACCAATAAAGCAGAAATTAAAATACTGAAAATTGTTAAAATAACATTAAAATATCAACTAAATCGCAACAAAACATTTAAAAATATTCACAAAAGGAACCAAGAAGACAATCACAATAAATGGCTGAAAAACGCAAAGACGATAATCCCCACAAACGGTACAAATGAGCACAGTTACACATACAAAAAAGAACCGAAAAAAGCGAAGCCGCTTTGATACAGATAACACAGCAATCTGCAAGTTTCCGCAGATGAAACTTAAACCATTATAATCTGTAAATATTGACGATTATTTTAACATAAATTTTATCGATAGCTTCGACTATCTTCACAACTAAATGCTTAAATGAAATGATTGTTTTCACACGAATTTATAATTATACGTGTATGTTTGTTATATTCATTTTTTAATATAACAACAACATGATAACTCCCCCAAATTTTTAAAAAAAAAATTAAAAAATTTTTATTAAATTAATAATTTTTTTTTTTTTGATTTGCGTTGTTTAAAGGGGAAATTTTTTTTTATTTTTTGACTAAAATTATAATTTTTTTTTATTGTTGTTAAAAAAAAATTATTATTTTCTCCTTTTTTTTTTGTTCTTTTTTTTTATGGTTTTCTGAGAAAAAAAAAAAAAAGTAGTTTTATATGTAGATATATTATTTATTGTTGTTTTGATATTTTTAAAATAAAAGTTTTGGTTGGGTTTTTTTTTTTTTTGTTATAGGGGAGACCACAGTGTGGTAGGGTGAACAAAAAAGTTTTTTTTTTTTTTATTTTTTGTGGGTAATGGGGAAAAAGAAGAAGAAATGTTTTCTACTGTTATTCTTAAAAAAAAAGTTCAAAGATTAACCATTACAATTTTTTTTTTTTTGAACTAAAATGTTGTGGCCTTTAATAAAAAAATATTTAAATTTTTTTCCAAATTTTTTTAATTTTTATTAGTGTTACCTTAGGTTCGCGTTTTTTTGTAGGGTGTTCTCAAGTTTCCCTAATTTTCCTGGGGGTTTATTTAATTTTAATTTTATTAATTGATTAATAAAGGCCTTTTATTTTTTTTTTTTGAGTGGGTAGGGGGATGGTTTGTTTTTAACGGTGTGTGTTTACATGTTAATGTATTTGGTTTATCCTTTTTGTATGTGTTTGTTTTTGTTGTTTGTTTTTTTGGGTTGGAAGTATAAAGTTTTGTTTTAATTTTTTTGATGTATTTTATAATTTTATTTTATAACTAATTCATTTTTTTATATTTCAATGTATATATTTTAAATTTTTATTTGTATTTTATTATGGTGCTTATTTACTTTTTTAGTTTGTGAGTATGTTTTTTCCACCAAATAGAAAAAATTTTTAAAATAAAAACCTTAAATAAATTTAAATGTTATAATATTTTAGTTTTAAAAAAGGTTGTATTTTTTTAAATTGTTTTTTATTATATTTTTTTAAGTTTTTTTAATATTTATTAATATTTTTTTAATATATAAATAGTATGTTATGTTTTGCTTGGATATTTCTTTTAAATATGAAATAAACTTTTTTATTTTATGTACATCTTTTGTTTATTATTAAATATATATGGTATGTAATTTAATTAAAAATTTTGTTTATGTAAATTTATATTAAATGATATGTTGTTTGATTTTTTTATTTAAAAGTTTATAAATACATTTTTTAAAAGTAAAATTATAATAAAATATTTTTATGTTAAATTTATTTATAAAAAAAAAAAAAAAAATTTGTTTGTAAATTTATTAAAATTTTTTTCCATTTTGTTTGTTATTGAAATTAATTTTTTACAACAATATTTTTAGTTTATCCCCTCAATTGATAGTTTTTGTTTAGTGTATCTTTTTTTAGTAAAGGATCCCTTTAGGTAAATAACCTATTTTTTTGACCAATATTATTTTATTAATCTTTTTCATATTGAAAAGTATTATATCTTTTTAAATATTTTTAAAATAAAATAAAATATTTTTTTTTAATATGGAGCTTTAATTTTAAAATTTTTTTTTTTGAAAAAGTATTTTTAATTTTATTTGGTTTTTTTTTTTTGTTTATTTTTGTGAAGGGGTTTGTATGGGATGGTTTTTTTAACTTAAACCATTTGGTCCTGTTTTTCTCTTGTATGTAACCTGTATTTTAAGAAAAGTTAGGTTTTTTTTTATTTTATATTTTTTTTGTTAATGTAAACACACTTTGTTGGAAAGGGTGGTCCGGTTGGTTCAGTTTTGGTTTTTTTGGTTAAGTTAGCTTTTTGGTTGTAGAAAAATATATTGCATATTAAGGGTTTTACTAGGTGTATTTTATTTGTATATTTTTTTAGGGTTGGAGCTAAAGCCCATTAAAAAAAGAGGTATGGTACACCGGGGGGGTAGGGGGGGTTGGAAAATGTGGAGCGGGGGGGAGTGTATGTTTTTTTTCGGGGGTTTTTTTTATGTGTCAAAGGGGTTTATTAGATGGGGGTTGGTGTTTTGGGAGGGTGAGTGTGTAGGAGAAGAGGTGGTATATCACTTAATGAATTTAACCGTAGCCCCAATGGAGCCGGGTGTAGGGGAAACGGAAACCATGGAAAAGATAATAGGGTTTTTGTGAGCCAGGATGTGGTGTGAATATAGATGACATTTTGTACTTGGAAGAAAGTGTGGATGAGGTCATAGCCTCCATGCAACCGGAGGAACCAGTACACTCAGGGAAAAATTGCATAGTAAAAACTAATACAATCATATTTAATTTAACTATGCCATTTTTGTATTAAAATCAAATCATTTTCTCTTTGATTTTAATATAAACACATTTAATAACTAAATTTTCTTTGCCCTTTATATATGAATAATCGGCGGAATTCGAACTTGAGAATTACAAGTGGTCTCATGTTTTTAGGCAGATGGTAAATTCAGTTCTATACAAGTAGTGTTCTAGGCGCTTTGCCACCAGCGCGCGGAATAGCTCAACCGGTAGAGTGACGGCATTTCAGTTGTGTTCAGACCAATGGCTCCGAGTTCGAATCCCACAGTAAGTAAGCATTTTTAAATTTATTCTCTTATATGAATCATTGCACTTCAGAGCCCAACTGGTTGGTAGTAGCTCCAATGGGATTCCTGCTCTTGATTCAGGACAAACTAAATAAATATAAAAAGTTAATAAAAAAAAAAATAATTTAATATTTTCATATTTAAATTAAAATTTTTTCATATATAAAAAAAAATTAAAGTGTAAAACACTTTATATTTACGAATTCCATATTTGACGCTAAATCAAAGGTTAAAATATTAAATTCAAAGTGTAAATATTAAAATTTCAGTGCATTTTTCCCTCTGTGTAGATACGGTCAGTCTGCACAATATGGCGGCCTTGCGTTTGCCCGAATTGCATGAGATGACCAAGGCCTTAAAGGTATTCGAAATCGGTAAGGTGCTGCATTCTTATAAATTAGCAGATGAAAACATGGGTTTGCCACCGAATACTGAGGCGGCCTATTATGAGCTGGATGCAAACGACAATGCACCCATGTCAGTGGAAATGCTGGCAAAGTATGATACTATTAGAACAGTCGTGTATTAGTACATAGAAAAAAATCTGGGGCTTAATATTGTACTTTTTCATATCAATAAAAGATCAAAGTGAACTTTTCGACCAGATCAAAATGATATTTTTAAGATTAAATTGATATTTTATAATTTCATTATTACAAAACGAAAATAATTATTTACAAACGGCAATCCAAAACTTCTAAGTTATGTTTTAGATAAGAACTATTTTTATTGTTTTATAGAAACAGAAAAAGAACAAATTTCTAATTTCTGGAACCCGCCTTGACTGGGGATCGAACTCGGGACCACCACCCTTTCAAACTTTTAATTTCCTTTCTCAATTTCCTCGGTATGCTTACCCACTGCCGAATCTAGCGGATTCCAAACTATCTGCGGAAGGGGTAACGACATAGCTCCGACGACATATCTACGCCGTTTTCCAAACGACATATCTCCGCGCGGAGATATGACGCTTTAAAACGACATAAACGAATTAAAGACAAATTAAAACAGAATTTTTAAAAAACCGTCCAAAAATCATTTTTTCTTTATTCATGGATAAGAAGAAGAAAAATGCGTAATGTTTTGCTCTAAAAGCTTAAAAATATTAATTGGCCGCTATTTTTGTAAAAAAAACTTGAGTATCTTAAGAAGAATGACAACAAAAAAGTGTTTTTTTTGTTTGTTTGGAAATACACACATTTGGGGCCGTTTTAAGGGATGTAGTGTTCAAATTGTAAAACCTTGTTCAGAAAAATTGTTTGGTATCTCAAAAGCTTCTTTTTTGCCAAAGAAAGAATGGGAAAATTTCGGATTTTTTTAATGTTATATTCGAAACTTAAAAACCTTCTGCGGACTGTCAGCTACAACTTTGCAGCTGTCACCAAAACTGAATGAGCTGTTTGCCCAAAACTAATGTCACCTTTTTTTGTTGTCACACCCAATTTCCAAAACTTTGAAGGTCCACAAAAAGAAAAGTGCTACCAATCTAGCCAAACGCTGATAGGGTGACCCAGTTCGGGTAGCTCTATCGATTTCGCATAGTGTAGTACGGTAGTTTTTTTTACTGTTGCACTGTGATATCTGATCTTGATTAAAATTTTAGGGATTGTAGATATTGCGAATATAAATTAAAGTTTTAAATTTGAACCCAATTATAGGAATTATTAAGCATTTTTTGATCGGAAATGTTTTTATTTGATCGAAAATGATTTATTCTGCCTGTTACATACATTTGCACGTCTTTAGTATACTTCTTTTAATCTACGAGTAACAGGTCTAAAACCAAAATTTAAGAAAGTTTTAACAAATTAACCCTTTATTCATTAAAGATTACAATAGTGGACAAAAGTGTTTTGACAAAAAAATTTCATAAATAATCCATTATATCTTTAAGGCAAAAAATCCTAAAATCCTTTGAAATTTGTATCGAACACTGGTATACAAGAAGGCTTTCAATAAATCATAAGTATAACACAATCAGTTGCTTAGGCTAGAAAATATAAAGCAAAATGTGCAAATGGAAGTGGAGAAAAGTATTTTGACAGAAACTCAAAATTAGTTTATTCTTAGCACAGAACCTAAAATGGTAAAAAATTCATTGTTTCTTGTCAAGTTTTTCGCGCTAAACTCGAATCTGGCTTTAGAAATTCCATATCTCTAATGGATTAACTGTAAAATGGACATAAAAATACAGAAAATGGCTTACTTGGCCATTTTGAAAGGACCCTATGTCCCAGAAACGGTAAGGCCGATTTGCATGCAAATTTAAATTTTGGCACTTAGCTACTGATTTGCATGTTAATCTTTCCAATTACTTTGCAGAGATGAAGAAAGAGGCAAAATAATGGCTTTTAAGGAGTGAATCCTTACGTACAGGCAAATTGCTGAAAAAAATTGAGATAAGCTAAAAGCAAAAACTTGACCAGGATTTTTACGTTGGATATTTAGTGGGGGGTTTTTTTTTTAGTTTTAATCTTCTTAGATGTTCAGCTTTACGAACAACTCTCCGTACCGTATCGACACTTTCATTTAATAGTAGTTTTGAATCAATTTTCAAAGCTGAACAGTGTGTATTTGAAGTTTTTTGAACAACTCGCTGCTCTGAAGTACGTAAAAATGTATTTTTAATGCGGCCTTTCATGTTATTCTCATAATTTGATGTGTTTTTAAAAAAATTGCATACAACACTTTAGCTTATTGAAATAAATATTTGCCTTTTGATTTCATTTGATTCTTTCAGTCAAATAGTTGTATATTCGTTTTAAAATGCTTGTCCCTATTCAAGTGCATGGCAGTGTATCTCCGACGACATATCTCTGCCATCTCAACCCAGTATGTACTCGAGTCCATTACAGTTTAATAGACACACCTAGCAGGCCTATTCGGTTTAAAGGGTGATTTCTCACAAGCTGCGTCATTTTCCTCCCCAAGTGCCCTTCTTTTGTTTGGTCACTAGGGTTTCTCGATCCGCTTTCTCCGAATTAATTCCCAATAGTGGACATATTTTAATAATGGGCCTTGTTATTGTCCCTGCCTGTGTCGTTACTTTCACTATTGCAACTTTATCGTCCCTGCCTCTGCAGACTTCTTGAATTTTCCCCAATGGCCATCTCGCGGGATGACAAGTTTCATCTTTTCAGAGCACTACTTGTCCTTCCCCTATATTGCCAGAAGTTACACATTTTTATACCCTGTTCTCATTAAAAATGGGAAAAAGGGGATCATGAAGTTGTGCAAATGTATGTAACAGCCAGAAGGAAGCACCTACGACCCCATAAAGTATATATATTCTTGATCAGCATCAACAGCCGAGTCGATTTAGCCATGTCCGTCTGTCCGTCTGTCTGTCTGGATGAACGCGTCGATCTCAGAGACTGCAACAGATAGAGCCACAATTTTTGGCATGTATGTAGGTGTATACTGTACCCACATCGAATTGGTTTCAGATTTGGAAAATTGCACCTCCTCCATCTTTTGGCAGCGAAAAACGGTCTCTCTCTCTGTATGAACGCGTTGATCTCAGAGACTATAAGAGGTAGAGCCACAAATTTTTGCATGTATGTAGGTGCTCCAGATTTGGCAAATTTTTTCTTCTCCTTCTTCTAACCGCGAAACACTAGTGACCTAGTGACTTAATATATATTCAGTAAGGCCCAATATCTGTCTATTCTGTATACCACTATAAGATCCGAGCAAAAACACCGAAGATTTGTAAGTGCGCCTCCCCATTTATTCAAATAAATTTTAAAATAAAAGGAATTCAAAGCTAAAGAAAGCACATTACTTGGAACAGGGTATTTTGCTGTCGGGGCACTCGATCGCAACACTTTTACTTGTTTATGTATAGGTTTTTCAATTGTCCCTTTTTCTTTCTTTGCCTTTAAAACTATTTCTTTTTCTTTCTTTATTTTAAGGACTTTTTCAATTTTGTCCAATTCCGCGCTGTGATAATCTGTATCTTTTATCATGAAAGTCGCACAAACACCTCCAACGTGAGGTCCTGCCGGGGGAAATAACTGCCTTTGAGAAACCCATTTTTGTAGTGATAGAGAACTCCCACCATTGCCCCGTACCACTTCTAAATGGATAGGCGTCGTCGTCATACAGAGAAATACCGTTATGTATCCTTTGTATGTTTTCCATTAGTTAGCATCTTCATCAGATAGCTCCTGATCCCCAATTTTGTTCTGCTAACCAAAGTTTTTGCATGAGCAATTTTCCTACAACTGTTACCGGTGATAACCAACCCAGAGGATCATAGATTTTCGCTTGCGTCGACAACACTTGCCTTTTACTTACCTTCTTCTTGCTCTCACAATGAACATTAAACCTGAATTCATCCTTAATAAGTTCCCACAGAATCCCCAAGGCTTTCACCGATTTATTTTCTTGCATAGTTATCACCTTGTTTTCTTGAGTGCCATCTACTGTCTCTAAGTCTTCTGAAACGTTTGAAATCCTTTTTCTCAAATTAAGACACACTTGCTCTAGATCGAGTGACACCAGTCTTATTATTTCTTTGGCTTCTTGTAAGGAGTCCGCTCCAGTCATAAGATCGTCCACATAAAATTCATTTTTAATGCAACAATTTTTTGATCCCGGCTTCTAAATAGTTGATCCTTATGTAAAATTTCACGCTGAATTCAAATCTGCTCTCAGATATGTGGAAAGTAGAACGGTTTTTGAGATATAGCTAAATTTTAAATTTTAGTGTTTTGTAACAAGGTAGGTCTACTAAAACGCCATTTTCTCTGGATTTAGTGAACTGACATGTATAAACGGCAACAAAAATTAAAGATAATAAAATTATTTAAAACACCATTTTCAACATAAATAACGAAGTAAAAAGTAGGTCCACTAAACCCCTTTTCTTGATTAGTGAGCGATCTGTAAAAACAAACAAAAATCAAAGTTGATTCTTAAACAAACCCCAATCATAAATGACGAAGTTATAGCACTTCAAAGTTGGATTTTTGACAAAATTTTGTTAATTTTTAATTTTTTTGCTGCTTTTCATTAAGTTTTTTTTCAATCTTACCATAAAATTGCTCAGGTCTCAGATATTGACAGGAAGGGGTAATCTCCTACGAACATTTTTTGCCCTTGGTGATCAAAATCGGATGAAAAATAAACGCTATATTCACAATTAAGTAAACATACCTCTTCTTGAGAGTATTATTAATTGTTGTTTTGCATGCTCTCCGACCCGTCTGCGCTTTTTGTTTGTCACATAGGAGTATCTTAACAAAACAAAGTCACATCAGAGAGCAATTTAAGATACTGCCATTTAAAAAATTCCTCTCTGACATTGAAATGTAACCAAAATATCGGGTTTTTGCTAGTTTTTCAATCAAAAATCACATCTTAGTCACAAATAAGAATAAACGTTGAGCATTAGGAGTTTTTATTGCAGTTCAAGGTTGGATAATAGTACTCAAATGATGTAGACCGCTTTTGTTTTTTGTGCAGACTGTGTGTTTTTCGTAACAAGAACCAGCAATAGTCTAGTTTCTTGCCAAAATATAAAGCAAAAATATTTTGCAATTGCTCCGAAAAAATTCTCTGCCTCGCGAATGAAAGTTCTCCACAAATAAAGCAAAACTTGCTTGGATCATTTTTGCAGTGAAATGTTCGCTTTGAGCAACTCATGTTGAAGTTCGTAAAATTTTTTATAAAAAAGAGTGGGCGTCGTAAAACACCCGATACGAACGAAGCTCTTTACGATGGATAATCACTGTTTTAGTCACTGTTTGGTCACTGTTTTAGTCACTGTTTTGGTCACTGTTTTAGTCACTGTTTGGTCACTGTTTTATTCACTGTTTTGGTCACTGTTTTAGTCACTGTTTTTTGCATGCAAAACAACAATTAATAATACTCTCAAGAAGAGGTATGCTTACTTAATTGTGAATATAGCGTTTATTTTTCATCCGATTTTGATGGCCAAGGGCAAAAAATGTTTGTAAGAGATTACCCCATCCTGTCAATATCTGAGACCTGAGCAATTGTTATGGTAAGATTGAAAAAAACTTAATGAAAGGCAGCAAAAAATTAAAAATTATCAAATTTTTTTCAAAAATTCAACTTTGAAGTGTTATAACTTCGTCATTTCTGATTGGATTTTAAACAACTGTGGTTTGTTTAAGAAATAATATTATTATCTTTAATTTTTGTTTCAGTTTATACATATCGCTTGACTAAAATCAGAGAAAATGGCGTTTTAGTAGACCTACTTTGTTTCAAAACACTAAAATTTAAAATTTAGCTATATCTCAAAAACCGTTCTACTTTCCACATATCTGAGAGCAGATTTGAAATCAGCGTGAAATTTTACATAAGGACCAATTGCTAAAAATGCCGGATACAAAAACTTTTGATATTTTGTGACATAGTGTAATCAATTGTCAATTTAAATATTTTTAATTTTTTACTTGGAGAATCTCTCCAAATAATACAAAGATATTTCTGTTCTTCTTCGTCTATATTTATCTGCCGATACATTTTCTTTAAGTCCGCAGAAACGACAAATTGCCATTGTCTCCATTTAAGGAGTATGTCAAACATATCTTTTTGGTCTCTTAGTCCAATTCACATAATGTCATTCAGGCTTTTATTACACTGTGCAACAGTCAAAAAAACTACCAAGAACCACTATGCGGAATCGATAGTGCTACCCGAACTGAGTAAATCCCTATCAGCGTTTGGCTAGATTGGAAGCACTTTTTTTTTATGGACCCTCAAAGTTTTTGAAATTGGGTGTGCCAACCAAAAAAAGGTGTCATTTGTTTTGGGCAAACAGCTCATTCAGTTTTAGTTATAGCTGCAAACTGTCTTCGGCAAAGTTGTAGCTGACAGTCCGCAGAATAAATTCTTGATACAAAGATTTAAAAAAATCATGTTTTCCGGTAGTATTTCTTAAAAAACTTTTTTTCAAAAACGTGTTTTTTTACTTTTTCGAGTGTAACTTTTACCATATGTCCGAACTCTTTACTTTCTTTCAATTTTTTATTGCACTGCAATTTCTTCTCTAAGCGAAAGAAACGCGATGTAGCTTGAGCTTTAGATTCACCTAGCTCCTTGTCATCTTTAAATGGGATAGATACCACATATCTTCCATTAAAGACTTTTTTTGTTGTTTCTGTAAATTTCTTTTCACATATTTCAGCTTCTACGTCTTCTGCAAACGTGGTTGTTGAAATTTTTGGCAGAGTTGGAACATCATCGATTGTGTCCTTTGTCATAACTATCTTTCATTGTTTCTAAGTGCTATTTCTACTTGCCGTATGTACGACAAATTCCAACTCAGCAACTTCTTCGTCAAAAGTCAAATTTCTTTTATATAATGTTGTCAAAAATTTTTTGTTTTTTTCCCCAGCTTTTTTTTTCCCCCCGCGTTTTTTTTTTTTTTTTTCTCCCCTTTCCCCCCTCAAGCTTTTTTTTTTGTTTTTTTTTCCCCCCAAATTTTTTTTTTTTTTTTTTTTTTTTTTTTTTTTTTTTTTTTTACCCCAAAAAAAAAAATTTTTTTTAAAAAAAATATTTTTTTTTTTTTTTTTTTTTTTTTTCCCCCTTGTTTTTTTTTTTTTTCCCCCCCAACTTTTTTTTTTTTTTTTTTTTTTTTTTTGGGGTGGTTTATAATCCCCCCCCCCCCCCGGGGCGTTTTTTTTTTTTTAAAAATTTTTTTTTTTTTAAAAAACCCCCCAGTTAAAACCCCCCCCTCCCCCCCCCCCCGGGGGTTGTTTTTTAAAAATTAAAAAAAATAAATTTTTTTTATTTAAAAGGTTTTTTTTTTTTTCTTTCCCTCCCGCTAAAAATTTTTTTTTTTTTTCTTTTTTATCTAATCCAAATCAAAACAATAAACACCTTTTTTTTTTTTTTTTTTTTTTGGGTGTTTTTTTTTTTTTTTTTTACCCCCCCACCCCGACCCCCCCCGGGGTTGGCCCGGGGGCGCCCTCCCCCCCCCGGCCCCCCCCCGGTTTCTTTTCCTGGCTGTTTTTTTTTTTTTTTTTTTTTTTTTGGTTCGCCCGCCACCCCCCCCCCCCCCCCCCCCCCCCCCCCCCCCCCATTCTTTCCTTTACTTCCCCCCACCCCACCCCTTCACCGCTACACCTTTTTTTCTCCACCCAATTTCCTTTTTTCTCCCCCCCCTTTTTTTTTTTCCCCCCCCACCCCCCCCCCCCCCCCCCCCCTCTCCCCCCCCCCCCCGGGGGCTCTTTTGTTTGGTCTTTTTTTTCCCCCCCTTCCTCTCCCCCCCCCTCCCCTTTTTTTACCCCCCTTTTTTCCTTCTTCTTCGCCTTTGGTATTTTTTTTGGAATCTGTTTTTTCTTTTTTTTTTCTTTTTTTTTTTTTTTTTTTTATGAGCGGGGTTTTTTGTTTTTTGCGTTTTTTTGTTCTTTTTTTCCCCCCTAACCCCCCAAACTAACAAAAATTTACATTTAAATCAAAAATATAAAAAAATTTAATAAAAAAATAAAAAAAAAAAAAAAAAAATTATATATTTCTTTAAAAACGTTCATGTACTGAACCACCTTTTCCCACAAAAATTCAACATTTTTCTTCCTAAGGGAAAATGTTCTAAAATTTGCCCTGTCCAATATCCTGATATATTACCTTCAAGTACTCTCTTAATTTGACGATGCTTTCATCAAGCTTCTCTGCTTCTTTGTTAGGGTTGAATTGATCCTCACCCACAGATTTAATACTGCTTTTTCGAACCTCTTTTTTTATTTCTACAATTTCACTTTTGTTTCTAATATCAGCAATAGTTCTTAGCGTCTGGTCGTACAGCTTTGAATTGAAGTAGTCGTGGTCTACTACTCCAATTTTCATCAGTACACCATGATTTGCTGTGAATAATTGCTGAATTTTATTAACCTCTTCAATTACTTCGTTCGTAATTTTCTCAACTTCTATCTTTCTAATTCTCCCTACCAGCTCGGCTTGCTTCTTAAGGCTGTAATGACACTTGCAATTTTGAGAGACAATTTAAGTCACAAGTTTTCGTCTATGAGCAAAAGTCATTGGTGTAAGCGAGTCAGAAGATGCTTGAATTCGCTGCAGAATGTTGTTGAAGAGGCTGGAAACATACTCAACTGCTAATTTGGTCTATGAAAAGAAAATTGAGACAATAATTGGCCGTGTTCACCAGCACAAATCGATGATAAAAAAAAAATCGATGGATCTAGTTCAATTGTTATGGTGATCGAATGTGATGTGCAACTTTGATTGCTAGTTTTTGTAATTTTGGTTAAAATCAAAACGATAGCTTTTACGCATACCATTTTTACCTTCAAATTTCATCTTCGTAAAAGTGCGATTCTTTAGTAGAAAAAATAAAAATAATTTTTTTGGATTCTTTTATATTTTTTCTAGGCGTTTTTAAAATGAAATTCTTCGCATATTCGAGCAAAAAATCGATTTTTTTGAAATATTTTAGGTTATTGTATTCAAACTACCAAGCCGATTTAAAAACAATGTTTTACGCGATTACTGGCAGTTCAATTTCCTTTCGATTCATATCATGCTTGACTCTATCTGACAATTAAGAAGTGAGATATGGCTTAAGTCGTAAGAGCACCTACCAAATCGATTTTTAGATCGATTTTTTAGATCACCATTCCAAACTACACTAAAAAAATTTCAGTAGAAATGGGTCTTTTTGGCTGTAAACTAGTGTAATTTAGTATCTGCCGACATTTTTTAAAATGTCTGCTGCGGTAACAAAAATGAATTAAAATTATAGCAATAATTAAATTAAATCATATTAAAAGTAAACAACTCAAATTCTCAAACAAATACTTTACAGACTCTCAAAGTTATGCGCACGCGAAATGGACCAAGTGTTTGGACTACCTTGTATTCATTGTGTAATGGTTTCATATTCTGCCATGCTCCCATTTTCGCTTTCACAAAAATTTTACGATTTCGTCGCTAAATCTCAAAAGTAGTTGCTCCGAAATTCACAAATCGCTAAATTTGGCCGATAAAAAACCGGCGACGTATGAGTCCGTGAATTGAAAAGTAAATGGGAAATGTCGCTGGAGATAAGAGCTGCCTTTCTATGAACCAATTTTTGTAATATTCTGTGACTATTTTAGATTGTTTTTGTGGACTTTCTTATACAGTTTGAATTAAATAGCCTTCTAATAGCCTAACGTTTCGCTTCCCTGAAATGTTTTGTCCTGTTAATTTATGTAGAAAAGAATTGAATGTTCAATGTTTAAAGACCTAAATGGCAAATTTATTGACATTGTTGAGGACGCTGGATCTTCAATCAATGCCAAACTTGAGAAATACAGAATTGTGAATTCTTCTTTATATATAACTTTGATATCGAGTTCGTGCATCCAAGAATTTTTACCATTTCTATTAAATAGAAGAAAATCAATCTGATAATATGGCGGAAAAATGTAGTAAAAACTAAGAATATGCAAAATATGTCAGAGGAGTAAGAATGAATGCAGCAGTAAACAACCGTTTATATCGTACGTAGGTGCGTGTGGCCCAGCGGTTAGTGTGCTGGACTGCTGGGCGGGAGGTCGTGGGTCGATCCCGCCTTGGAACATCAAATAAAAAAAGTAAAAAATTAGCTTTTACACATCCGGTCACCTTCACCAGCTGTGAAGTAACTAGCCATGAAAAAGCAATTTCTCAAACTTTGCCGTTCCGATCTGGCGTTAAACTGTAGGTCCCTTTCTCTTGTGCGAAAAATTTAAAGCACACACGCCAAGAGATTGTGAGAAGCTTGGCTTGTCCCATTTGAGGGGCTGTGCAGCCAATTTAACATTTACATATCGTAGGTAGAAAAACCTGAGCCGTACGCTTACAAAACCCTGATTTTTGGAGGCCTTTTATATGAAATGTCACCTCATGACCAAATTAGTTATTGTAGATTTGAGTTCATTTGCTAATTTTATAGACACTTAAGTTAAAATACAAACCAACAATTCTGTTTGTTCGGTTCTTTTGTTATTATTGATGTTCGCCATGATTCCTTTCTTTGCCAATGTTAGGGATGATAGTAAGCGATTTGGCCTCTAACTGTGTTGTGTGTAGTTTTTGCACAAATGACCTGTTGGAAGTAAACAAATTTATTTATAATGACAAATTAATGATTATAATAATATTTAAGTACTTTTGAGTCCCTAGATGTACTCACCAATATTATTGCGCGTTTATAATTGTAAAACACACTCACATACAAAGGATCTCATGTGTGCCGGATTTTGCTGTCAAGTCGTCCCAAACGATTAAGGTATCTCTGGCATGGAGTAAGAGCTGTTGGTTTCAGTACAAGTGGGCAACGATCGCTGATGATTTGATAGAGATACCAACGAAACAGCAGTACGATCAACTAGCCTCCTTTGTGGTGTGTTGTGTTCCTTCTTTTTAAAGTTATGTGCACGCATAACGAGACCTTGAGCCAGCTTAATATTGATGGTTTGAAAAATTTATTATTATTTTGCACAGAAATCTCACTGACTTCATAATTTTTTTCGCTTTTCTCTCTCTTGTTTGGTTAAGGCTCAAGCGTTTGAGGGTGACTTTGTTTTTCTGCATCGTGTATACGATATGCCGACTTTAGCCTTACTCAGCGAAGCTGAGGAAAGACCTGTTTGTTTTTCATGTGGACAAATGGACTTATTTTATGCAAAAGAATTATGAAGTGACTATTTTCATGAAATTCCATGTCACCAAATGTACTTATTTTGGTAAAGACATGCTGCAAAGTCCGCCTGGGCATGTAGTCTTCAGCGAAAAGTCTACTGAGAATAGAACCGGGAGGTTCTTGAAACATTACTGCATAGACAGACATCTGTTTATGTTTTGCAAAGCATAAATTGTTTATAGTTGTGAACATACGCAACTTTTTCGGACCTCGAGCTATTTTATTTCATCTTAACATTTTCTTAAACCGAACCCTATCGTTATCTGGTGTTTTCTAGTTTACAGTCCTGGTCTAAAAACTCTGTGAATTTTACCTTTAGATGCAAAGCCCTTTTTTTATAACTAAATTCCAAAAAATGTTCCAATTTTTTTTTTCGATTTTTAACCGAATTCCCTTTTTTTTACCACATACAGGCTCTTTATACGGATCGCATAGCTGAATGCATTATAAAGCATTTGCAAACGATTGTACTGAAAAAGTATTTCATTCACATCAATGCCGATGAGCTGCGCAAGCTATTCAACGAGGTGGTGTCCGTCTTTGATTATGAACGCTCCTATGTGAATACGGAAGATCTAATTTCCGGCATATTTGAGCATGCCAAAGATTCACTGTGTGCCCAGGCTCATATCGATATGGGTGATGCAGATGCAGTGAATCGTACCCATTTCATTGTGGCGCTTATTGCCCCTGGAGGAGTTTTAATCGGATGAGACATTACGCATTATAGTAGTTATTATAGTAGTAGTAGTGCCATAGGGGTAGAGTTACTAATAGAGAGTACACTCAAACATGCCCGTGAGAATTTACTAGATGGTATTACGGCAGTGCCAGTGCGCAAATTGTGCAATAATATACAAAGAGATTTGCTAAAGCGGTGTCAGTATAAGCCACCCAATTGTTAGTCCCCCATGTCGGTGCGCATAGCTAGCAAGAAGCCAACCGGCTCTGGTTTGCCATTTTAAAGTGCTGTTTCAGAATTTATTCAACTAAATAAAGCTTGTTTAAACAGGGATTGCTTTAAATTTTTAAGTAAAAAAAAAAAATAGATTTTAACCCAATCTTGCATTAAACCTTTCTATTTTAAGATGCAGCAGCTGTAACATGATTATCGGAATTCTCCTCAAAGAAAGCAATCTGCTCATAGGCCTCGGCGTAGTCCTGTCTGATCTTGGCATTTTCTGTAGCCTCTGTCTCGGCTTTGTAGTAATCCTAGGCCACATCCAGCCATTCATTAACAAAATGAAACACCAATTTGGCATCATCATAGGTGAGACAATAATCGCAGGGTATACGATTCTCACCAGCGCTCAGATCTACTCCCACAAAACGATAATCCTCTTGGGCAAGTTTAAGATTCTAAAATGCTTTGGCTGCCACTCTCTGAGCTTCTTCTTCTCTTTGGATGTTTGAAGCAGAAATAATCCATATTTCGCCCAACATCTTGCTACGTCGGCATGACGATGCTTGAAAGTCTCGATAACATCCTGACGCTGTTGTTCCGACATTTCAGGTTTTAGCACAGTGGTTTCATGCTCCGCCATTAAGTGGGTAGTACTGCCAAATGATGCCGTGCCTCCTTGAAGCGTTCCTCTCCTATATAATTTTGCGACGGGGTGGCTGTATTTAAGGCAAAATCGATGGCATCATAGGATTTGTCCTCCAGCTGACGATGCAGGGTGCGATGTAAGCATTCAGCTGATTTTGCAGGGTCCTCCAAATAACCGTACATTTGGGCCAAATAGAAGCAACACAGCGTAGACAGACCCTCTAGCTCTTTGGGGCCAGTTCCCTACACTTCGCCGGATGACATACTAAACAAATCCGCTATTTTTAAAGCTACTTTGCCGCTGTCCTTGAACTGCTCGTGTCTTGTCCGCCTCTAAAAGTAAATCCTTGGCTCGTGTGGCCATAACCAGGCTTAATTCGTTGATGGCTCCCACATAGGGTGTGATACCCTCACCACACAGCTTCTCCGTGTCTATCAGCTCCAGGCAACGCCTGAGCAGTTGCTCCCCCTCGGCCGGCTCCTCTGTGTACACGTAAATCCTGCCGAGATAGCGGCACACAAAGGCGGTTATTGACTTGTAGCATAACTCATCCTGGCCCCCATCCTCCTCGCTGGCTTTTATAGACCACAATTCGTCCTCGAGTTGTTTTTGCAAATCGTTAAGCAAATCGCGGGATTTGTATTGCGAAAGAAATGGCTCGTTGGGCGGATCTTGACGACTCTCCTCCTCTACCAAATGGATTGCTTTGACGTAAAGCTCTTTGTAATCGCTAAGTATTTCCTTCGGAACGACCATTATTTTGTTTTGGAGATATATAAAGTTTTGGAATTTTTTTTTTTTGGCTTTAATCAACGCAGCGTTGATTTTTTAGGTTGGTCGCATCAAGAAGTGCATTGACCAGTAATCGGATTTGAAAAAGCGCGCGCGGCAACTCTCTGTAAAAAAGTAATTCCTTTGACATTAACAAATCTTTAAGATTAATAAAACGATTAAAAATTTTGTATTTTCTTCTTAGGGTAGTAAATCTTCGACAGTGAAACAATACATGATCAGCAGACTCTAAGAGACCGCATAATTCACAGATATTTGAGTTAGCCCTCTTTATTTGGTGTAAAAAAACCAAGGCTGCAAACCGGTCCTGAACCGAACCCCTTCGAACCGGTTCGGGTTTTGGGGTCCGACGAACCGACCAGAACCGAACCCTAAAATTTTTGAGTCTTCGAACCTGAACCCGAACCGACCACTTTTTCAAAAAATTAGGTTCGGTTCACAAAATTAAAGCTTTTTTTAAAGACGTGAACATGAAAATATTGGAAATCTATAGATATTATAGTAAAACTATTGTGCTTTGCACTAAGCTTGTATGGCTTTTTATATAAATTGCTTTGAACATAAGGTTAAATTCGATTAATGCGAGCCATTTGATCTAGTAACCGAGCATACATACAGTTTAACTTCACAAATGTACATACATATGTTTCAATTCCATTTGCAACGATGTTCTCGTATATACACACATACATATTTTCGGACTTTAGTCTTGGTTTTGTTTATTCCCACATTTTTATGTCAAACTACAAACACACTTACACTTCTTTCATACATATTTGGCTACCGTGTTGCCGATTAATACACTAAATTGATTTACGCGCCCTCGCGTACAACATGCGTAAGCGTCCTTTCGTTTATATGTGATGATTTTGGCGCAAAAACCCGCGGTTTTCGCTATAAACACATATGTAAGTACATACAAATAGATGCAAAACGCTTTAACTTGCGGCATAATTTCCCAAAGTTAACACAGTATGTACAATGTACATTGTACATACATATAGCACATTTAGTAGTCGGCAACGGGCACATTTTTCGTTTTTCTTTGAGTGTCTCGTCCGGTACGGGCACATTTCTAGCATTGCTTTGCAGACAACTGCAGCAACGACGAGTCGCACTGACGCGTCGTCATGATGAAATAATAAGAAGAAAAGAGACAAAAGATGTGAAACAACACATTTGACTTGCAAGCTGAAGCAGAGAGCGATCAGACAGTTGACCAGATCAATATTAGCAGATAGAGAGAACGCTCTGGCTTTGCCTTACTTTCTTGTTCAATCATTGTTGTAATAAACACAATTCTTACAGATAGAACAAGCATTCATAAAACTAAAATTAAGTGAAGACCAGCTACGGGACGCGTGTATAGAAATGGTCATAAAAAATGGGCGGCCCCTAAAAATTTTTAAACTCTCTGGCTTCAAGAAATTTCTTGAGCCGCTATGTAATGCGTTTGAAAAGCCAATTTCCATAAATCGCCAACATATTTGAAGCCTTGTGAAATCAAAGGCTTCAACCATCCGCAATGAAATTAGTGGAATTCTAAAAAATCGGTGAGTACAAACATATGTTAGCAGATTGTGCATATTTGTGTGTGTATGTATCAATTTTTATTGGAGATGCAATGTCTTTTGCATATATATGTATGCATGTATACATTCCTTTAAATTGTTTAATTTAAATTATGCAAGAAATTACATACATATCTATATACAAAGCTGGTTTCACATAAATATTAATATATGTATTTGCAGAAATATATTAATTAAATTAAAAATATGTTTTTTACGAATAATTTCAGCTTGATATCAATTAAAGTTGACTGCGTAAGTCGTTTGGATCGCGCCATAATTGGCATTAACTGTCAGATTCACAAAGATGAAGAAATTCGCACTTACACGCTGGCTATGAAAGAGGTCCACGTCCAGCATACGAGTCTTAATCTGAGTGCTATCATTCAAGAAGTTCTCCAACCTAGACATTTTTAGCCGTTTATAATGGAGCAAATATGGTTCGAGCAGGCGAACTTTTTAAATGACAACTATGCAATGTTGATGAAGACGCCATGTGAATCAAAACCATTCCTTGATTTGGACGATGACGAAGTTAACTCAATAAATTCCATGGAGGAGTCTATAATTACAGTTCGTTGTGCTGCACACACGTTAAATTTAGTAGTTAACGATTTTTTTAAGGACGTTCAGTTTGACATTAGTAGAGTTCGCACACTTTGTAAGAAACTCCGTACTCACACTATTTTAAATCTATTGCATATAGAAAAATTGAAAAAAACCAGTGCTAGACTGTGTGACGCGATGGAACTCAACCTTTAAAATGTACGAGCGCTTACTAACTCTTACAGATTTTGGCATTAAGAGTTCTTTGAAGGAGCTCCACCTAAAAACTTCTGAATGGAACGTAGTTCAAAATATATGTAGTTTGCTGCAGCCAATTTATAAAACTTCCTTAAAGCTGCAAGATTCTCAATTACTACCAAGTGATTTTTATTACGCTTGGTTTTCATGTCGAGCAATTGTTCTAAAATCTTCTGCAAAACATGCTTTATTGCTATCTAAGTGTCTCGATAAACGTTCTTCTATTATGAGTTCAGTACCAATTTTGGCTGCAGTGTTCTTAGACCAGAGATTTCAAACTTTTTTAACTTCAGACCAAAAAAAAAATAGCAAAGCAGCACTTTGCAGACATGCTGAAGCGCCAAAAAGAATTTCTTAATAAGAGTTTTCAAAATTTGAGTCAACGTCTGATTGCGACGAAGAGAAATTTATGAAACAAATAGAAAGCAATAATCAAATACAAATATAAAGTCTGTAAATGAAGTTATAGATTCATTCGAAAATTGTCCAAGAGAACATACATCGACAAATGTCTTAAAATTTTGGAAAGCTCAAAAAAATATTGCTTTGACTATACTTTCTGTTCCAGCAACTCAGGTATCAGTTGAACGAGCCTTTTCAACACTTAAGTTTGTTCTTTCTGATCTAAGAGCTAGTATAGATGAAGAGCTCCTTGAAGATATAATGCTCATTAACTTAAACTAAGCAGCTCTTAAATGTTGTATTTGTCAGCTAATGAATTTAATATTTAGAATTGCTTTATTGGAATAAAAAATATTATTTTAAACCAAAAGTATTAAAAAAATGGAAACCATCTTTTTATGTTCAAGCGAACCGAGGTTCGAACCAGAACCTTGGGTTCAGGGGCTTAAGGAACCGGTCCGCGAACCGAACCTTAGACTTTACAACGGGTTCGAACCCCCGGACCGAACCTTCTGCAAAATTTTAGAGGTTTGCAGCCTTGAAAAAACTTTGTCATATGTATGTCCTGTTAACAGTCTGTTTTTAACTTTAATATCTTTAGCCTTCCATTTCAATCGCGCATGCCATGGATTTTCTGGTAATTCTGGGAATATTTCTGCAAAAAAACTACCTTTTAGCAAGGAAGATTCTTTATAGTGATTATTCCACAGAGTGTATAGTCTTTTTTTAATCATTCTAATTGATTCTCCCAAGTTTTGGGTTATTTGCATCACTACCCCATCTGTCATTGCCTTTTTGGCAATGTCATCCGCCTCTTCATTTATTTTTATATTTTTATGGCCTGGTGTCCATATTAAATGTAATGTTTTAATTTTAGCCTTCTTTACAATACTGTGTATTTCAGCTGCAATGTAGTTATTTGTACTTTTATTCCTTAAAATGGAGAGTACACCCATGCTATCACTAAAAATAACCACTTTTACATATTCTTTCCTATGTGCGACAAGAACAGCCATCTTGATGGCGACCAGTTCTGCACACACAGAACTCAGTTTCTTGTTAACTTTGTACATATAATTTGAGCCGTCAAAGGTATCTAGGATACCCATTCCAGATAAGTCATCCTTAACTGAGGCATCAGATGCCATAATCACAATTTTGTTCTCTGTAGGTGAAGATTTTTTCACTGTATCTTGCATTCAATTCCTCGTTTGAAATTTCAGTCTTTTTGTTCCGAAGAGTTTTAATATTTACATAATTTTTTTAGATGCTGCCACATTATATACAACACCGGTAATATCAAAAATATCCTTAAATTCCTTAAAAACTTCGGAGTAGCTAGTTTTGATATTAGTGCAATTGATGTCTACATATAGTGGTGGATTAGTCCTTTTGATGTTTAAAATTTCTTTGGCAGTCAGCAGCTTTGCTCTAAATTCTGGAGGTAAAATTCCTGCAAGTGCAAAAACTATGTGTTTGGGAGTGTATGGGTTGACCCCAATACACCTCCTGAGAGCTTTAGCTTGCACAATTTGAAGATCTTTTTTGCTGCCAATTTTTAAGTTTGCAAAAGTTGTAATAGCATATTCTTGCTTTGATCTTATAAAGCTTTTGAAAATATTTACAGCCACTTTCGGTTTTAGACCTGCTTTAACAGTTGTTGCCATATTCAGTAAGCCTAGACCACTTTTGCTTTCTGCCTTAATTTTGTTTATTTGGGGCTTTTGCGAGTTGTTAGAAGCTATGATCCTTCCTAAAAATTTAATCTCCTGTTTTTGTTCTATTATCTGATTTTCAATAGTCAGATTTAGTACTCTGCACTTACTTGTACTCATGGATAGAGCAGCCATTTTACTGGGGTTGAAGCTCATTCCTAAATCTTTGCATAACATATTGAAATCTTCAATTTTGTTTTGCAAGTTTTGAAAAGCGTTGCTAAAGTTGACTGAACTGGACAATATGATGAAGTCATCAGCAAATTGGAAGACTTTAGTATCTCGATTTGATGCAGTCTTTTTGTGTAAATGTTGAACAAAATTGGCGACAACACGCTACCCTGGGGAATACCTCCTTTAACTTCTTTTGTAGCTTCCCCCAAACGGAGTATTCTACTTCTAAGAAAGTTAAAGATCCAAATGTTATATACTTCAGGAAAATTTTCCCACATCATAATTTGCTTAAGAAATTTAAGTTTTACACAGTTGTAAGCATTGTTTAGGTCAAGGCTGACAATTGCAACTACTTTTTTTTCCTCTTTCAACAATTCGCAAGTGTTTATGATGTCATTTACACACATTGCAGCCGATTTGTGTTTCCTATATGCATATGTTCTGCAAGGTAAAATGTTGTGCTGATCTATCCAAGTATTTAATCTATTTTTGATCATAGAATTTAAAGTCTTAGCCATAACAGGTATCAAGGATATCGGTCTAAAGTTTCTATAATCATCTAAGTCTTTGTCTTTTTTTGGAATAGGAACAATTTTGACAATTCGCCTTCATTTGGAATGTTGCAATTTTTCATAATCTTATTAAATTCTTTGAGTAAGTTCACTTTTGTGTCCTTACTCAAATTCCTTAACATTCCAAAAGTGATACCATCATGTCCACCAGCATTCCTTTTTTGTTTTGTAACATTTCGTCTAGTTCATCAAAAGTAAAATCTTGTATACATTCAATGTCGCGAGATTTAGCTGTTTGAGCAGCATCACCTGCCTCCATTGGTACTTGACTGTTAAGGTGTTCTAAGTACACTGCACTATGAGAAGGATTAAAAGAATTGTGTTCCTGTGTATCAAAGCCTTTTAAGGCTTTGAGAAACCTCCAAGCTGTTTTTGCATTTGGTTGTATATTGATTTCATCAATTTTGTCTTTATAACTAGATCGTTTTGCTTTTCTAACTGTCCTTTTCCATTCTATTTTCAGATTTACTGCATTCATATATGTTGACATTGATGGTATAGGATTTAAACAGAGTGTCCAGATTATCAGACCACCAGGACTTTGGTGTTCTGTTATTGGATATTTCGTATGTGGATCTTTTTATTTTGCTTTTGATGTTGTTTGTAAGGACGGAGATATATCCTGAGATATCAGTTTTGTAGAGCATTTTCAAGAGTCTGTTTTTAGCTAAAAACTTCCTGGATTTAACATGGATGTCATTTATTTCAATTACAATTGGGTAGTGATGACTTTCCCCTACAAAATGTGGTTTGCATGTCCATGATGAAGGAAACATTGAATTGGTGAAGGCCAGATCCAAAACTGATCCATGTTCAGCATCTATCAGGTCTGTTCCCATTTCCGAGTGGATTTAAAAAGTACAACGATTGTATTTACGAATCGTTTTCATTTGATGTTCCCGTTTCCGAGTGAAATAGAAATCGATTTCCTTTTCGAATGAAAGTTCGAATCGTTTTCGAACTATCATTCAGCAATGGTAACATAAATGTTGATGCAGGATTAACTTTGTCAGGCAGTGGTAACCAAAAAGGATTGGGCAGAAGAATAAAATGCGTGTGTTCGGTTTGAAAGTTTATTCGCGAGTGCAGACCAAACGCGGTTTCCATTTAGCGTTCGCCTCTACTTCTTATCCAGCAACGCGCTGAATACAAATACATAAATAATAGCTATACATGCGTGCATTGGTATTGGTTCTTATACATATTTCAACACCCCAGTCGGACTTTGCAGCATGTGCTTACCAAAATAAGTACATTTGGTGGCATAAAATTTCAGGAAAATGGTCACTACATAATTATTTGGCATGAAATAAGTACATTTTTCCACATGAAAAACTCACACGTTCTTTTCTCAGGTATTCGTAAGGCTAAAAGTCGGCATATCGCGAAACGGTTCAGGCTCTCAGTCGTGGAGATCAAACACGAAGTAGAAAAACGAAGTCAGCCCCGAACGCTTAGTGAACGTTGACCAAACGAGAAATAGAAAAGCGAAAAAATTATGAAGTCAGTGAGATTTCGGCTGTGGCAGAAAAAAGACGCGTTGACAGAGAATATTTATAATATTTTTATTATTATAAGTGCGCAATATATTGTTGGTGAGTATCGAATTTAATTAGATCTGCGGACTCAATAGCACTTAAGTAATATTATTATCGTTAATTTGTCATTATTAATGAATTTTTACTTAAAACAGGTCCTCCTGCGCAAACTATGAGCAACAACACACTTAAACGCCAAATCACTAACAATCATCCCTACACACAAAAAAAAAAGAAATTGTAAATGTAACATTTTTCGTTTTTGACTAAAAATTGTTGATTTAATGATTTTTCTTGTTGATTTTACCAATTTCAACGTATAATCAAGACAAAAGTCCTTTAAAATTAACTATGTGTCCCTTTGATTTCAAAATGCTAACACTTTTGATTTTTTCTTCGCAAATTTCGTATGCGCTATATATATGGCCAGAGTGTGGAATTAGATCTTGAGAATTGCAAGCAGGCAATTATGCAAACATTTTCTACACACATCAAAATCCCATTCACTACAAGTACGCTTTTAGTTGCCCCGACTCAGATGCGCGGCGTGGCCCAGTCGTCTAGAGCTTCAGTCACATAGAATTTCAGTGCAAGGGAACCGAGTTCGAATCATGACAGAGTAAGTAAAAGTTTTTACAATTAATAAATGTAAGTTAATTTAATTCGTTGTTTTTCGGAATAACAAAATTATACAGGCAACCAGCAGCGCAGCAGTGCTCAGTAATTTGATTTTTTCCTTATATACAAAAATCAAAAGTGCAGACATTTTGTTATTAAATGGAAAAACTGTTGGGCGAAAATCAAAGACGTAAATTGGTGAATTTACCAATGAAAAATGTTACACTTCCCAACGATTTTTTTTTGTGTGTACCATTAGCAACCAAAGTCATCATGGCGAACATCAAAAATAATAATAAAAGTAAACAAAAGTTGTTTTTGGTTTTTATATTATATTATATATCATAAAATTTGCAAATAAACTCAAATCTAAAGTTGTTTCTGGGGTGACATTTTACACAAAAGGCATGCAAAAAATCAGGGTTCGTAAGCTGACGGCTCAGGTCTTCCTCCCTACGATATACAAAATCAGTGCATCTGAAGTGCTGAGTTTGTAAGGACAAACGCGGAACCCGAAGGCTGCCGCGTGACGTCACCCAAGCGGTTAACGGTTACAAAAACAACCCCCCTGAGTTTCACGGCGTTTCTTAAGACAAACGAAACGGAACCTTCAGATTTTCTTATTCCTTCTTACGTTGTAAATTTGTTTGATATAATGTTGTCTTTTGTCAAACAAACTACTCCTAGTGGGCCCCCTCAATACAACTTTTTTTTTTAAAAATTTTTTTTTTGTTTTATTTTTTTTTTAAAAAAAAAAAAAAAACCATTAAAAAACAGCACAAGTGTGCTCCTATTTGAAACTCGTTCGTGAATTATCGTTCACAAGACAAACCCGACGTTCACGAAAAAGCACCACTAAAAAGCTTTCTTACTAAAACTGGCACAAATCACAACAAAACGCGGAAATGGCGCATTGAGAAATGTTTACATTCTAGAATAATTATTAATATTTAAAAATAAAAAGAAAAAAATAAGCAAAACACAAAAAGAAAATCTTCGGTAACACGCTGACTCGAGCTCTTGGTTTTACCACTCAAGTAAAACATTCAATGCAATGCCTTTAACAAAAAGCTTTCAGTCACTTTGGTGAGCTTTGGCTTTGCCTTAATAATGCAGTTCGCCGCAATGTCTCGAGCGAGGTCGGTAGCCATGATGGTAGCGACGCCGACTCCTGCACTAAGCAGTGCGAAGTTATGAGTTCGATCCCTAAGAGAAAGAAGACAAAGTCAATAAAATAAAAAAAGAAGTCAGAGGGAGAACTAATTTAATATGAAATGTTTGTAAATTTTTTTTAAAAAAATTAATTTTATAGCATTTTTTCAGCGTCTATTTTGCGAGAACAAAATGTTCTTAAATCATGCCCAAGCCGTTCATAAAGTTAGCCCAAAATGTTCATAATATGACACCCGCTGTTCACGGTTCAAGAAAAAAGCGGGATTACTCTACTTTTGTCAACGAATGGGCTTGATTTTGGTAGATTTAGAACGAATTTTTTTCTGAGTGTAAACTCATTATGCTTTTTCTTCGGCAGATTCTTAGTTAATATATCAGCTATCATGACATCTGTCGAAGCATACTTCAATTCAATAAGACCCTCAGATACAAGTTGTCTAACAAAGTGATACCTAATGTCCTCATGTTTGGTCCTTGCATGATGCACAGGATTCTTCGCCAGTTGTTGCGCACTCAAGTTGTCTCCATACAGCGCCATAGGGGTGTTGGGATCGCCACAGCCAATCTCCACAATAAGTCTGCGCATGACTATTGCCTCCTTACATGCAGACGAAAGCGCCATATACTCAGCTTCCGTGCTGCTGAGTGCCACACTGCGTTGCTTTTCCGATTTCCAAGATATCGGACCACCAGCAAATAGGAACACATAGCCAGTATACGATTTGCGGTCGACTTGATCGCCGCCCCAGTCAGCATCAACGTAGCCAACAAACGCTTGCTCGCACTTCTTATAGTGCAGCCTCATATCAACTGTAGACGCCAGATAACGCAGGATGTGCTTCACACCTGCCAGGTGCTCACTGTGCGAGTCTTTGTTCCGCTGTGCCAATTTTGCCACTGAATGCAAAATATCCGGCCTTGTCGTAAGCGCCAGCCAAATCAGCTCACCGACCTGTGTCTGATATAATGTTGGGTCCACCTTTTGACATTGAATGTTGTCACACACCACCTGATGCCCTGCATCTAAAGGCGTAGCTGCTGGTCTGCAATTCTCGATACCATACCGCCGCAATAACTCCTTGATATATTGCGAGTGACCCAAAGAGATATCTCCGAGTTCACCATCCCGCTGAATCTCCATACCAAGGAACAGATTTGATGCACCCTTGTCAGTACAATCAAAGGATCTCGAGATTGCCGCCTTTATTTCCATTATGTCCAGTTTCGATTGACATGCTAGAAGGAGGTCATCAACATAAACCAGAATTAGTGACAAATTACCTCCACCTTGCTTTTGATATAAGCATGGCTCGCTGCTGCACGGGGTAAAGCCAATTCCCCTCAGCACACCATCAAGCTTAGAATTCCACTCCCTTCCTGATTGTATCAATCCATATATAGCCTTCTTCAGCAATAAGGCCGCCTTGGGATGATGGCTATCAGTGTGCCCCTTGAGGTGCTATTGCCTGCATAATCCACGGTATCTGTCAGGTTGCTCGCCAGCCTCCTTCGCCCAAGCGTCTGATTCCGCAATCAGAGCCTTATTCATCCCTCTTCTCCATTGCCATACGCCACTGTGAAGCATGTGCGTCGCTTACTGCCTCCTCGTAGGATGACGGAATTGTTACTTCTCCCGTAACCATAGCGCTGAGTATGTTATACTGCTTCTTTGGGCGACCGGGTCTGCCCGACCTCAGCAATTTTGGTCTGCCTGGCCCAAAACGAGCCTCGCTCCCCTGCGCGAAATCGTCTTCTGTTGCACTCTGGAACGAATCATTGACGCTACTATGCTTTGTAGCATTTGCCTCATCCTCAGAAATATCGCTGTCGCTGCTATGCTCCGACTCGGTCTCATCGCCCACGCTGCTGTCATCGCCCGGAGTCTCGACATTATCTCTACCGCCTGGCAAATCAAACGTAACGATCACCATCACCCTGATCCAGCTGGTCATGCTCATCGAAAAGAACATCACGCTTCTCAACCACCTGCCGGGTCTCTGCGTCATAAAGCCGATAACCTTTGGCTTCTCTTGAATATCCGACCATGCGATACTCTTTCCCTTTTGGTTGAAACTTGCTTGTATGGCGTCCCTTGGTTAAAGCCACTTAAACGGAACCAAAAACTTTTAGGTGACTAATAGAGGGCTTCTTACCAGTCCACGCTTCCATTGGAGTCATCTCGATTAGCACGGTGGTTGGCTAACGATTCCGCAAATACACCGCCGTGTTGATTGCCTCTGCCCACAACGCTTCGCATAATCCTGACTGCGCCAGCAAACATCTGGCCATCTCAACCAAAGTACGGTTGGCTCTTTCTGCAACTCCATTCTGTTGCGGTGTGTATGCCATTGTTAGCTGCCGTGCAACTCCATTTTCCTTGAGAAATACATCAAACGTCTTGTTCACTTACTCTCGCCCGTTGTCGCTGCGAATACATTTTAGCTTCTTTCCAGTTTGTCGTTCGACCAGGTTCTTGTATTCCACAAACTTGCTAAAGACCTCGTCTTTGCCCTTCAGGAAATAGACAAACACTCGCCTGGATTTGTCGTCAATAAAGGATAAGAAATATCGTGAGCCTCCAATTGATCTCGTCTCAAATGGCCCGCATACATCACTGTGAACCAGTTCCAAAAGTTCACACGCACGATTTTCTGTCGCCTTTAGAAACGACTGAACGTGTATCTTGCTTATCATGCACGTTTTGCATGATGCCTTGATAAAAAAATCCACCTTTTCCATCCCTCGCAATAAATTTTCTTTGCAGCTTCCTTTAGACTTGCATAATTTAGGTGCCCAAATCGTCTGTGCCATAGCACTTCTTCATCTTCAACAGCAGCAAAACAATTATTTCTCTTGCCTTCAAATAAATACAGGTTGCCAACTTTTTTGCCTTCAGTATGCATTCACCTTCTTGGACAATCTCCGCCATACTCTGGCACATACAACACATTATTCAAAGTCAATGTCAAGAATTAGTTTCCAGCTTAACTTCTCCTTTGCCCTCGGCCTTTAGAAATCCCGCATTAGCCAAACTGATCATCTCCGTATGTGCCTCAAGCCTCGAAAACAAATCCTTATTGCAACACATATGGCTTGTTGCACCTGAGTCCAAGCACCATTTCGTTTTCTCGAAACTTCCAGTGTCCAATGCATTCAGCAAGCTAAACTGTTTCGCTGTCGTCTATCTGTGTTGTCCTCTCTCTTGCTCTCTTCTCTGTATGCGCTCTCGCTCCGACATGCAAGCACCGTTTGCAAATTTTTCCTTTGTGCCTGTCTTTGCCCAACTGTTCTTCTTTTGCATAACTGTAAATGCTTGCGCATTTTCGCTGTATGTGTCTGCTATGCCTCTTCGTTCTCCTTCTTCCTTCAACTTTATTCACAGAATTTCGAAACTGGGCAAACTGTCGCGCGTCTCTATGGCGACAACGAAATTCTCATAGCCAGCTGGAAGACTGGTAAGCAGAATGATTGCTCGTAGCTCATCGTTCATCTCAATTCCAACTGCCGCTAGATGATCCAAGATTTCACCGAACAAATTTAAATAGCTTAGCATGCTCTGACCTTCTGCAAACTGAGCAATTTCTTGTAAAGCGATACCTTCGCTGTATGTGTCTGCTATGCCTCTTCGTTCTCCTTCTTCCTTCAACTTTATACACAGAATTTCGAAACTGGGCAAACTGTCGCGCGTCTCTATGGCGACAACGAAATTCTCATAGCCGGCTGGAAGACTGGAAAGCAGAATGATTGCTCGTAGCTCATCGTTCATCTCAATTCCAACTGCCGCTAGTTGATCCAAGATTTCACCGAACAAATTTAAATAACTTAGCATGCTCTGACCTTCTCTAAACTGAGCAATTTCTTGTAAAGCGATACCTTCCGCAATGGTCCACTGGGCTGATGAACTTCTTTCAGTTTTGTCCATGCCTCATATGCCGTTCCACAGTTCTTGACATATCCCAGTTGCGATGGCTTTACACTCAATGTGATCATAGCCAATGCCTTTTGATTTAATGCTGGCCAGTTGACGCCTTCACCGGCGTTTGACACTGTTAAATCGCCCGACGCTACTTTCCATAGCTCCGCATGCACCAAAACACTGCGCATCTGTATGCTCCAAGAATCATAATTCTTTTCCTCAAGTTTTTCTATTTGGTACATGGCACTCATTTTGCTAATGTGTGTCCCGCAATATAAGCCGAAACGCGACTGTTTTTCAAACAACCTTGAGTTCGCAACTCTTTTAGTTTACTTCACACGAAAACACCTTTTATCAAACTAGACATAGACCGTTGACTATATCAAATCATTTGATATAGCAGGGTTCGGAATTGCTCTTTGCTCACAGCTCTCGGGAGCCAGCTCTCGCTCTCAGCTCACTACACTCGGCTCCTGGCTCTGAGCTGAGAGCCACAGCTCGGGAGCCGGGAGCTATCATTCGGCTCTCGGCTCGTGAGCCACAACACTCGGCTCTGAGCTGTGAGCCACAGCTCGTGAGCTGGGTGCCATCAACCGGCTCTCGGCTCGTGAGCCCCAGAACTCTGTTCTACGCCGGGAGCCACAGTCTGTGTGGCTGCCATGTTTGTTTTGCATCACAGTTCAAGACATATTGCGTTTTTATTCTTTAGCATTGATCCTCCATGGCGATTGTCGCGGTTCAGTATTGTCATAAACAGGGCAACGTAGTTCTGTGTTGACATTGAAAAGCAGTTTCTTAAGTAATTAGCGGTTTTTTTACCATGGAGATCCCTTCGCTGCGAATGGCGCTCATGTATTGATCCTGGCACTTTCCACTGGTTTGAAGTACATTTTGCTTGGCATAGTTACTATTTTTGATCCTCTCTGGTATTTTTCCGCGATTGAATGACTTGTCAGTAACGGAAAGGGGTTTGAAACGATTCTTATGACCTTGGCCATATTCTTTAGCATTGGTCTTCCATGGTGTTTATCGCGGTTCAGTATCGTCAAATTGATGGCAATGTTATTATGTGTGGTCATTTGAAAACTTAAAAAGCAGTTTCTTAAGTATTTAGCGGTCTTATTACCATGGAGATCCGTTAGCATCAAATTGCGCTCATGCATTGATCCTTCCAGGATTTTTCACTTGATTGGTGTTAACGTTCTTCATTTTTACCATTTTTAATCCTTCGCGATTTTAAAAGTCGACAGTCACGGTAAATGGGTTAGAATAACTCGCGAACCACACAGACTGTGGCTCCCGGCGTAGAACAGAGTGCTGGGGCTCACGAGCCGAGAGCCGGTTGATGGCACCCAGCCAAGCCGAGAGCCGAATGATAGCTCCCGAGCTGTGGCTCTCAGCTCAGAGCCAGGAGCCGAGTGTAGTGAGCTGAGAGCTGCTCAGTGCTCCCGGCTCCCGATCAGCAGCTCTCGGCTCTGAGCGAGAGCCAAAAGAGAGCGAGCGCTAAGAGCTCACTCGCGAGAGCAATTCCGAACCCTGATCAAATCCCGATGATTACTTTATTACTGTGACCTGGGCCCATAACCTGTTGAGGCAGGATTAACTTTGTCAGGCAGTGGTAACCAAAAAGGATTGGGCAGAAGAATAAAATGCGTGTGTTCGGTTTGAAAGTTTATTGGCGAGTGCAGAGCAAACGCGGTTTCCATTTAGCGTTCGCCTCTACTTCTCATCCAGCAAGGCGCTGAATACAAATACATATATAATAGCTATACAGCTTTCTGAGAAAACACAAATTAATCCAATATAAAAATTAAACTCAGGGAGAAACCGAAATCGTTTATTGGTTCTTTGAAAAAAATGTGTTGAGAGTTATTCCGGACCTTTGATATAAACATATTTTTACTTGCTTTAATTACGCATTACAAAATTGCTGCCCCGATATTCCTCCTGGATTAAAAATGCAGAGCAAAAAAATTTAAATATAAAGACATACCCTGTAGTTCGGGAGGTCGCCGGCCGGCTGGAGAATGTCAGCCGGATTCTGGCTCCGGCTGTCGGCCCCCATACCAGCTCTTATACCAGATTTTATATGGGATGTCACGAAATCCGGACACCGCCGCCAGCGGTCAGACAAAAGTGTCCAACTGAGCGGAAGGATGTTTTGGTAAGCCGGAGCTTACTAAGCCTTATTGCAGGCGGTATGGACTATACATGGCGGTTTTATCACCCAAAAGATCAAAAAGAAAAAAAATATATTTCGTTTTTTCACTTTTATATATACATTTGTTTCTATACATTACCACCAACCAACGTAACATCACAACACATCTTTAGAATGTGTTGAAAGAACTCTGAAATTTTTTTTTTATATAAATATACCTTTGCTGGATTTGAAATTGAGACCGTACGCTTCTCAGTCGAATGCTCTAGCTCAGTGCTACTGTTGCTAAGATTAAAAACCGAACTATCAGCGGTGTCACAGAAATCTCTTCCATCCAAATTCCAACCCAAAACCAATTCTCGGTGTCACAGAAATCTCTTTCGGTTGGTTTCAAATCTCTCGTGTTTTTGTCGGGAGATTTAGCTAAATTCACCAACCAAACAATTTCGATATGCAAAATTTGTTTTGGAAATGTGAACAACACTATTTTTCTGCATAGGTTGTATCAAATTAATTAAATATTTTATTTGTTTTAATATTAAAATTTGTTTTAATAAAAACTCTACTAATGCTGCGTAAAAATTAAAACCTGCCAACCACAGCGCCCTCAAGTTATGGAGTCGCCATCTGTGTACCAACATTGGCACCAACAAATTCTTAGAGTTGTCAAGTTATATTTTATGATTGGCGCAAAAATATTTTTTAAATTTTGCATCTTATTTTTGAAGAATATGACTTAAATTTGAATTATAATTTAAAAATGCATTATAAAACATATAAAACTATCAACAAATTGCATTTGAACATCAAATTAACTCATAACTAGAAGATGGGAAATTTTTTTTGTGAGAAAGGGCAACCCTGTTAACAGATTGGATAGAAATGTCCCATTAGCATGGACACAAACCTTCCAACTCGATTTTCATATAAGAAAACGAAATCTCTTGAAGTTTTGGGACACCGACGGATTTTTCGAGCGTTTTGCAAACCAACCAATGCCAAAATCTCTAGAGATTTTTGTGACACCCCGTATATGTATATATATTTGAAATATTTTATAAAGTTCTCATTTAAAAATTTCTTACCATAAGCGTTGTATACCCATATCTACTTATTTTACTTTAATCAGGACACCTAACGATTGTGCATTCGCACTAAAAAAAATGCGTCGTGTCGACTGACTGACGCGTCTGCTGATTTTGAGTCTGCGAGAGTCGGGTAAACGATTGTCGGCGGATAAAAACCGCAAAGTACCGAATGCTTAACGCAAACGCACGTATGCTCATGAAATATTCCTTATTGACCGTACTAGAATCTGGCAGCTTAATTTGGGGGGATAGTGCTTCGGTTTTGGTGTCATAACCATAAAAACATGCTTCTTCATCAGCTCATAGCCCTATTAAGCGTCTTACTTAGGGAGAAAAATCGTACGATGACATCTGTCCAAAAGATGCAATAAGTAGGGGAGAGTGGGGGGTTGTGATCATAGTTTTGTTTTTTGAACATAACTTCGCCAAAATCAATATTTTTCGTTCTGTAAATTTTGTATTTTAGGTAAAAGATGCACAAAACTTTCCTCATCACTAGTTTTAAAAATAAAATGTTGGGGTTTTTTTTATTTCATATTGAAAAAAGTGATTTTTTGACATTTCGAAAATTTGTGGGGGTTGTGAGCCACCCATCTAAATGTTCAAAATTCGTGTTTTTAAGCCATTATTTTTTATTAAATGAAAAAATGATCAATTTTTCTCATATTCGGGCGTGTCACAGAAATCTCTAGAGATTTTGTCCTCGGTTGGTTTGCAAATCGCTCGAAAAATCCGTCGGTGTCCCAGAACTTCAAGAGATTTCCTTTTCTTATTTGAAAATCTAGATTAGAACAGAAACTGTTCCAATTAAAGTTCCATCGCTAAAAACAGGGCTGCATCTCTCATAAAAAAAAATTTCCCTAAGTTAAGTTATGTGTTAATTTGATGTTAAACTGAAATTTTTTGATTGGGATAAATGTTTTATGATGCATTTTTAAATTATAGTTCAAATTTAATTCACATTCTTCATAAATATAATTAAAATTTTAAATATTTTTTGGCGTCAAACATAAAGTATAACTCTCCAGCCCTTAATGCACTGACTGCCATCCAGATGGAGCCACAATCGCCAAACGCCACTGATGTGGTTGGTTTAGATTAACATGAAAGACTTTGGTTGTTTTTCCTAATAATTATTGAAACGCAAATTTCAATGTTTAAACTAATTAAATAATTAATTAATTTTATGCAACCTATCCAGAAAAATAATTTTGTTTACAGTTCCAAAATTAGTTTTGCTTGTCAAAATTGTTTGGGTGGTGAATTTAGCGAAATCTCCCGACAAAACACGAGAGATTTGAAACCAACCGAAGGAGATTTCTGTGACACCGAGAATTGGTTTTGGGTTGGAATTTGGTTGGAAGAGATTTCCGTGACATATTATGAATTAAGAAATATCAATGAAGAGTGAAAATTGATGGACGGCATTAGGCTTGTTTTCCATTATAAACGAGCACTATTTGCTTGTGGCTGTTCTTTTGTTTGCCTTTTTTAATTTTTTTTTACTTCTTTGGAGAGTTTACGCGTCATTGCAATATTCTTTTTGAAAGTCAAAACCGATTTTTTTTCAAAGTGGCTCACAAATCCCCATATCTCACTTTTTTTTTGGTGACATCACATAACCAAAAAGAAATTGTTACAAAAACAAACATATTTCTATCAAAAGGCAATTGACCAAAGATATTTTCCCTCATACTTACTTTTGTCATTACCAAAAAAATATTATTATAAAATAATATTCACAAGTCGAAAATGAAAAACAAAACTTTCTTTTTGAAAAAAAAGTCGAGTTCTGGTTCACGAACTTAAAGAAGGTATAGACTGATAGGTTGCTTGCCAAAAGTTCGGTAATAATATATTCAAGTGGCTCACAACCCCCAGCGGCTCAGAACCCCCCATTCTTCCCTAGGTATATATGTTGAGAGAAGGTGTACCAACATAAAAAAATAGTATCCTGTCAAATTTAAAAGTTGGTCTTTTTTAAACAAACCTTATTTATCTCTCTGCCATTCCCATCATTTGACGGTTCCAAATCATCCAAATCAGTAAAGGTCTTAATTTTTATCTTGGGGGATCAACAAAGGGAAACGACGTAGAATTTACAAACTTTAGATATTGCCAAATGGTTAAAAAAATTTAGCCGTTTGTGGTGCAGCAGGAAGTGTGTTTGCCTTCTGTGCCGGCGGTTGAGTGTTCGATCCCGCCTAGGAACATCTAATAGAAAGTTTTTCTTTCTTTAAAAACTTTTACACAACCGCGGTCTTACATTTTCTGTGTACACTCTGGTATAGCTGTACGCTTCGGTCTGGCTGATGGTTATCCTTAACAGACTTGCCGGGTGGTTAACGCAAATGGCCACTCCGATGGTTGTCCCAAATCGCTTGGCGGATAGCTGACATTTCAAGTATAAGTTCTGATATTGCTGTGCGGATCGGTCAGTCAGATGTTTACCGTTAGCCGAATGCCGGATGGTTATCCGAAAATGTGCTGGCCTATGGCTGTTCCGAAATAGCCTGGCGGATGGTTGGCATATTATGAATAACCTCTGGTATTGTTGTTCCGATCGGCCTGTCCATTGGGTTACCCTTAGCTGAATGCCGGGTGGTTAATGGTAAAGGGCCTGGCCGATGGCAGTCCCAAAACCCCCTGGCGGCTGACTGACAATTTGTGTGCGAACGTCTGACGTTGCTGTGCTGATCGGCCAGTCCGATGATTACTCCTTAGCAAACTGCCGGATGGTTGACTTAAATTGTAGGAGCATCTGGGGGTACTGTGCCAAACGGGTCACCGGATGCTTTGCTTTTGGTAGCACCCGACACAAAAAAAAAACTACTGCGACATTTAGCTTTCAGCATTCATTCAATTAAATACCTACCACTAACAAATATAAAAAAATGAGAAGCACATTAAATTTTCAATTCAATGCGAGCAAACATCAACTTCTAACTGAAGGCAAATGAAAATGGGGACACTCCAAAAACCACGTGATTTTTTTCATGTTCCCCTTTTGTTTTCCTAATGGTTATTTATTGCTTTTCGCTGATTCTCTGTTCGGGTCTTATTTCAAATTTTGGTTTCCAAAAGCACAGGTGCTGCATGCGTGCCATTAGAAGGGACGTTTGCATGTTACGCAAATTGTATGCCTTCCAACATACTGCAAAAGGAACATGCTTGCAAAAAACGAACGATCTTAAATCGTTCGGGTCCCACTTCCCATTTATGGTTCCTATAGCACGATGGCTGCATGTGTGCCATTAGAAGGGAGATTGCAAGGGAGATTTCGCATTTCCAAACCACTGCAAAAAGGAACGTGCATCCGATTTCATAGAGATTGTATGCCGTCTTTCTAACTGCTAAAACTGATAGTGCATTCTTCCTCGTAAAAAGAACAGTGCCAGATAGCATTCTTTTGGGAACCACGTTCCGTAAAGTCCGGCTGGGTGGCGGTAGACACGCATATATGTAAACCGGTGTCCGGCAAAACACACATGCTTATTTTGCCTTTGCATGTATGCGTTCAGACACGCGAGAGCGCTCTCAGTTAGCACATGTTTGTTATTGCAAAAGAGAGCAGTGTACGCTCGTATAGCGTCTGTGTATCGACGCCGCTGCTACAGAGGATGGAAGTTGCTACTTGTATACACAGAAAATTTAAAGGTGCCGGACACTGATGTAAACACAAGTATTGTGGCGCGGAGTTTTAAAATAAGTAGGGCAGCTATACAAGAACATTAAAAAGACTGAACAACTTTTCATTGGAGCAGATCTTCCTGATTACCTCGAGAAAATACATCACCTTTAAAATGCGTATCAACTTTTTTGGATCGGTTTAAATCGGGAAAATCGATTTAAAGTTTTTCATACGGTAGCAATCAAGTAGCACGGCCGGTCATTTGAAACGCTGTAACTCCGTTAGTTTTACTCGGATTGACTTCAAATGTGTACACAAAATTCTCGACATGTTGTTTATTCAGGAAAAAAATAAAAAAAAAAACGAGAAAGGCAAAGCTAACTTCGTCTGTACCGAAGTTTTGATACACTTAAAATAGCTTGTCTCAACGGTTAGCGACTTCGACCAAAATTCGCAGATCAGCTTAAAAACATTACATATTACCCATGACCGTGTTTGAGAGCAGTAATATTGAGAACAAAACAGTTTTTCTTACTAAAATTCATTTTCCGAACGAACATTTGTATGGCAGCTACAAGAAGTGGTCATCCGATCCGGTCGGTTCCGACATATTAGCAGCGTGCAGTAAAAAGAAGACTCTGTGCAAAGTTTCAGCTCGATAGCTACAAAACTGAGGGACTAGTTCGCGTAGAAACAGACAGACGGACGGACAAAGCTTAATCGACTCAGCTCGTCATGCTGATCAAGAATATAAATACTTCATGTGGTCGGAGATGATTCCTTCTATGCGTTACAAACTTCTGGGCAAAATTATAATACACTTTTCAAGTGTATAATAAATATCTTTGATTGACTTTTATAAGGATACATTAAATCTATATTTTT
Organism: Lordiphosa stackelbergi; assembly: GCA_018904235.1. Taxonomy (NCBI): domain Eukaryota; kingdom Metazoa; phylum Arthropoda; class Insecta; order Diptera; family Drosophilidae; genus Lordiphosa; species Lordiphosa stackelbergi. The sequence continues at coordinate 89,263 of JAEIFU010000892.1, forward strand.
TAAGCTTTAAATAACTCCTGAATTACCTCAGAAGACCTATTTATTGTTAAGATCAGGGTTTTTTTTTTAAATCGATAAAATCGATCTTTTTGGCACCCAAATATTAATATCGAAATGATATAAATATTTTTGAAATATCCGACAACCCTATTTGCTTGCAATCATGCAGCCTTCTAAAGGGTGAGTCATTAAGAGTCATCATGTGCTCGTTACTGGACGAGAAATTGGTTGCCACCAAAGAAGAAATTGATAGTATCAAGGCGGAAGTCTCTGAAGTACATGGTATGGTTAAAAAGTTGACGAAAGTTAACCCTCTAGTGCCCAAGACCGCCTCTAGACGGGTAAGGTTAAAAACACCGTTATTTTATTCTTTTCATTCCTTTTGACTCGGTTTTGCGTTTTTCTAATTCGGGGAAGTCCAAAAATTAAGTTCGTTGCGTTTGGAATACATACTAGAGCTTGCGCAAGCTGCTGTAGTCATTTGAAGCAGAAAATTTGTGCAACTCGGACGAAATAATTATTTTGTAAAAAGTGCAAAATATAAATATTTTTTTAAAAATATTATAAAAAAGTTTGCTGTTGGAAAAAAAATTGTACCGTTTTGATGATAGTTTTAAGGACTCAAAATACGAAACCCACACTAAAAATAAGTTTTCGTTAGCTTTCTATTGCTTTTATAAGGTCTTGGGACAATTCGGGAAAAAAATTATAAGGAATGTTTGAAAGTGGAACAACCTGTGACATATTTAAGTACAAATTATCACCCTCAAGTTCGATTGAATGCTATTCACCTCAAGCACAGAAACGCAAACGCAAAGCGCCTGCTGAGCATAATATTATGTTAAAGAAAGCACAATAGCTGAATGTGTAGGATCTGTTTGAGCTATCGACCCAAAATCACCGCTTTTCAAAAAGATGTTGTGGCGCCAAACGAACCTAGTCATGGATAAATCTGCAATATCCTTTACTGAGGCTGACCTCGGAGTACTTAAAAATCTGGATACGCCATTCAAGTGTTTTCAATTCTTTTTGAATGATACTATATTGAGCATATCACCCAGCAAACAAATTTGTGTGCTGCCGAAAAGGATGTCAATACCAATTTAAAAATTCGACAATTTATTGGCATTTTATTTTTGATGTCAGTTTTTCGCTACCCAAATGTTCGTTCATATTGGGGGGAGTACGCATTTTGGAACAATTCAGAACTCAATGTCAAGTTTCAGTCAGTTCCGATGCGCCAACGCTTATCTGTGGATAAACAAATGTGTGCAACGAAGATGAAGACCTTTCTAAGACAATATTTACCAGACAAACCGCACAAATGGGGAGTGAAATTCTTCAATTTGTGTGACTCTTCTGGCTTTTGCTATAATTTCGAGATATATTGTGGAGCAGGTGACAACGTTGTTCAAACTGGCTCACCAGATCTTGGTGCGGCAGCAAATGTAGTTGTTCGATTTTCACGCAATGTTCCGGATTTCAAAAATCAAATTTTCTACTTTGACAATTATTATACTTCCTTGCCGCTTCTTGTATATCTCAAGTCCCGGGGAATATTTTCTTTGGGAACTATTCGCTCGAATCGCATTCTAAATAGTAAGCTGTCATCTGACAGCGACCTCAAGAAACAAGTGCGTGGATATTCTACAGAATTTTGTGGATCTATATCAGGAGTCGAACTGTCTTCGACGATTTGGAAGGACAATAAGGCAGTACGACTTGCTTCGACTTACGCGGGCCTTTCCTGAATGAAACGAATTCAAAAGGTCAGGTTTCACGTTTTGTTCGTTCCGAAAAAAAATACGTTGACATAAATTGCCCAAATGTTATCCACGAATACAACAGCCACATGGGTGGTGTCGACATAATTGACGGACTTATTGGTCGATATAAAATTCCCGTAAAGAGCAACAAGTATACAAATCGACTATTTACACATATGCTTAATTTAGCCATGGTAAACGCTTACATTTTGTTCCACCGAATAAACCAGCCCGACATTAATAACACAAAATGCCAATTGCCAAACTTCCGATCGGAGGTCGCACATGTGCTTTGCATGCTACAAACTCCTTATCTCCCAAAAGACCCGGGCGCCCGCGACAAGTTGATGGAAAGGAAAATAAATACACAGGGAAGAAAACTTTCCTTCCGATGAATGATGTACGTTATGATACCGTCGAGCATTTTCCAATGTTTTTATCACGCGCTGACAAAAAAACCGGTAAGCTTCCTGGTTGTACTTCCGAAACTCAAATTGTCTGCCGTTAATGTAATACAAACCTGTGCTTTTCCCAGAAAAAAGACTGATTCTATGACTTTCATCACATATAAGTAATCAAACT
>JAEIFU010000893.1:0-91609 GCA_018904235.1 Lordiphosa stackelbergi
CGGAGAATTCTAAAAACTACTTTTTTTATCCGAATGGCTTGAAAGTCGGCTTGCAAAAGTAGTAAGTGAAATAAATTGAGATGTGATTTTCGGTATTGGAAAATATGACCCAAAGGTTGGAAAATTCCTGCAAAACTCTGTATGCAAAAAACTATTGTTCAAAAGATTAACTTGAAACGCGGTTTGTAAGGAGAATACAAAATAATTTGAAATGTGATTTTGCAAAGTCTGAAAATCCACTCTTCAGGCGTGAAAATTTCCAGAAAATTCTAGATGCAACAAAACCATTTTTTTCCCCATTGACTTGAAACTTGGTTTGTAGTGATATATGTAATGGAAATACCGCCGGGATGCTCACTAGCAAATGGGAGGGAAGTGGTTGAAAAGTGGATAGTGAGTGGGTGAAAACTGGGTGGGAAGTGGGTGGGATATGGAGAGGAAGTGGGTGGAATGGGGTGGTAAGTGGTTGGGAAGTGAAACGGAAGTGGGTGGGAATTGGAAGGAAAACCCAGCAGCAAAGTCGAGCATAACAAAGTAGCATAACAATGATTTCAAGACTATGAATGTTAGATTCGATTTCTGGGCTTTAACTGGGGACACAAATTTAAAAAATTATTTTCTAATTCGTTAAATATTTGACTCTTTACGATCAAAACTAAACTAAATATTTTATTGATTCGTTACTGTTGAAAGCGCAGCGAAGCGCGACGGGTTATATGCTAGAAGAGTTAATAAAGTTTGTGCAAAAGTATGTAACAGGGAGAAGGAATCATTTCCGACCCTATAAAGTATATATATTCTTGATCGGCATCAACAGCTGAGTCGATATAGCCATGTCCGTCTGTCCTTCCGTCCGTATGAACAAACAGATCTCAGAGATGGTAAGAGATAGAGGTTTGGCACGTATGGGACAAATGCTTCTTATATTTGAAGGCAGATCATGTTTATTTTTAATTTTTTCCACGCCCCCTCCCGCCCTCGCAGTTTGGAAAAAACGTCATATGTTCCACAGTTTTGTAGATAGAGGGTTTGTTCTTTCTAGAGATAGTTAGTCATTAGCAATATGTATCGATTTGCTTTGATTTGAAGAAATGAAATGATTGGAATTTTGGTTTCTCTGTTGTGTATTTAAATTTCAAAATTTCTGTGAGTTTTACCGGTTCACACCGGTACGCACCGGTACGAAAACGAAATAAAGACGTACCAGGTAAACAATATCAAAACCAAAAGAGAACCTTTTACCGAAACGTTAGTTTTGGTACGTACCGGAACCAATATTCGTTTCGGTTTGATTCCCATGTTGGAAAAGGTTTCTGTGGCACTCCGATAGAGAAGATATAGCAACATCAACTACAAGAATTATAGAGAAAAGATATTAAAGCCTGCTAGTGTGAGCACACTCGTTGCTGAAGACTCTGAAGATGACGCATATGACATCTAAATCTATGCGCTGTCTGAGTGAGAGCCTTATTTATCGATTCCCCAAAAGTTTACTTAATATTGGTTGAACGATACTCAAGTTAGGAGCAGATGAAAGTTAGTTACTGCAGCTCTACTGCAGAAGCAAATGCATACAACTGGGAAAACACTTTACTGTCGTACTTGACTTAATTTTTTTTTTTTTTACATTTCCCAGCACTAGAGCATTATGTGAGGTCTTTAGCGCCATCTCCCCATGAGTGCAACGAATTTTTTTCAAAAATTTGAAGGCTATGTTATGTTACGAACTTATATCTATGTATATTGGGGTAAAAATTGACAAACATTTATAAATAAGACAAACTCACATTAAGTATTGCATTAATACACCGACAAGAAGGAGTGCAACTGTCTGTGTTGTTAGCTCCGCCGAAAGATATGTCGAATATCTTTTATCTGATGCTTATTAAACTCAGTGTATTAAGAAATAATGCTAACGACTTCAATTCAAGGAGCAGCTAATTAAACGCCCCCAGACGATTCTCTAATTACAAAGATCTTAGCCTTGGAAATTGCTAGACATTTCTAGCATGCATCTTTATCTTCACTTAGCAACAGCAGCAACAGCAGCGTCATCGGCAACCAAGCACAACTCGCTCTGTGCGGAAATCAACGTCACGATCTTGGTTAAAGTCAGAGTCTGGCGTTTATTGACCCTAATGAAGTTGCAGCACAGACTCGTATATTCCCATCTAACAATCGCCTGCACTGTTCCTACTTTGAATTTCAATTTCAAAGTCAAACAATGCGCATGTGCAAAAACAAATCGGCAAGCATCGGCGCATACATGGCTTTTGGCTGGTCCAAGTTCAAGAAGCAAAGTCAAAACTAGCCCCGGGGAGTTGGTTTTGTGTGTTTCATTCTTGCAATATAAACCAGTTTCTGTTTCTGCTTGCCGACTGCATTTTTCAGTTTCGGGCTGCTGCTGCTGACAGGAACTCTTGGGGGCAGACGCATTTAAGCAAAAGTCTTTTGAGCTCTTTTTAATGTTTGTGGTCGATATGATGAAATTTGTGTCTCATTCTGGGCATTTTAATTGAAATGCTTGCACAACTCCTCATACAGCGGAGATTCTTTAAAAGTATTCAAATTTCAACGGGATGAGGGGGATGTGAAAGCACAGCCTTTCGGCTAATAATAAAGTTCACAAAATATGCCAAACTTTGGGGCAGCAAAAGTTTAACATAATAAATAAACAAAAGGCAATCATTTAGCGGGGACTAACAACAACTACGAAAACATAATGAAAATATATTTCATATTTGTGGGGCGGAAAATGGATTTTGTTATCATTTATCATAATTAACAATATACTCACTCAATGGCAAAAAAAAGCGACGTGGAAATATTGAAAGTCGAACTCACCTGAAAGCAAAAGAAAGCAAATTTAAAATTAAACACTAGCAACTGACTGGAGTAGAGATCAAATAATTTTATTTAAATGCTGAGTTAATTTATTATGGAATTTCGTTTGCCAAGGAGCTGGATCTGATAAATTTGCCACTTGCACAGACGGCATCAATTTACAGCGCCGGCACACACCCAAAGCGTTTCAATTATTAATGCGCTTTTGTTCATTGCATACTTTCAGGCTGGCACCGAGAAATCAACGCACCCACAAACACACACGAGCAAGGGAGCCACTTTGAGTCGCTCATGGAGTGTTGTGTGTGTGAGTAGGAAGAGGAGGAGGAGGAGAGCTGTGCAACACAACAGCAATGTTCATTCATTTAGAAACATCAAGTGGAGTTATTACTAAAGGTCTTTGGAAGAAGTCACTGTATTTCATAATAAAACACATTTAGCAGATTTTTTAACTTGGTGCTGATATACAGTTTAAGACAGCTTCATCCCATATTAAGGACTTCGTAGTTCGCCCTCCATAAGATGCTAAACATTCCTAAGCAAAGTTTGCAGAGTGTGCCATCAGTGTTGATTGAGATGAATCAACTCAATTCAAAGATAATTTAAATTTCTAAGCAGTCTTAAAAACAATGCATGGTTCCGTGCATAAGGTTCCGCTTCTTCCAAGAGGCTAGACGTTGAAAATGCTTCTTCTCTTGAGTATTCAATTAAAACAAGTATGTTGTTTTCCAATATCAGGGACGCCACAAAACAATTTTCAACTACAATGTAACATTGATTTGATCAAAAACACAAAATATTTTTACAGACATTGTTTAACACGTCTGTTTCGTTCGGCGTATAGTTGGATACTGACTTATTGTTTGGTCAGTAAGTGTCTGTGTAAGTGCGCACAGTTTTCCGAGTCCGTTTTGTAGTTAAGTCTCTTGTCAGTATGAGTGTCTATAATACATAACATTCATAGAGTGCAGCGTTTGCTGTAGGGGTTTTCTTGCTGTAGAACTGTTGTTGCTTCTAAGTCCTGCAATACTCAAATTCGAAGATTAAGAAAGGTTGCAAACTATCAACTTTAAAAAATAAGATCCATATCAATGGATGGTTAAATTGACATTCTGTCAAATATCATTTTTGATGTGAAGCATCTTTAATTTTGGTACACTACTCAGTGACTAAGTAGTGACTGAACCGTGACTAAACATTGACTAAACAGTGATTAAACGGTGACTGAACAGTGACTAAAAAGTGACTAAACAGTGACTCAACAGTGACTAAAGAGTAATTAAACAGTGATTAAACAGTGACTGAACAATGACTAAACACTGACTAAACAATGACTAAACAGTGACTAAACAGTGACCAAACAGTGATTAAACGGTGACTAAACAGTGACTAAACAGTAACTAAACAGTGATTAAACAGTGACTAAACAGTGACTAAACAGTGACTAAACAGTGATTAAACAGTGACTCAACAGTAAAAAAAGAGTGACTGAACAGTGACTAAACATTGACTAAGCATTGATTAAACAGTGACTGAACAGTGACTAAACAGTGACTCAACAGTGAAAAAAGAGTGACTAAACAGTGACTAAACAGTGACTAAACAATGACTAGACATTGACTTTCCAGTGACTTAACAGTGTCTAAACAGTGAACAAACAGTGATTAAACGGTGACTAAACAGTAACTAAACAGTGACTAAACAGTGATTAAACAGTGACTAAGCAGTGACTAAACAGTGACTAAACAGTGAAAAAACAGTGACTAAACAGTGACTAAACCCGCACCCAACAGTGACTAAACAGTGCTTAGAACAGTGACTAAAGAACAATAAATCACCTAAAACAGTGACTAAATAACAGTGCACCACCAAACATGGGTTGACGAAAGCATGCCCGACGATTGGAATTTAAGTGTTCTATGCCCAATCTTTAAAAAAAGGAGACCCTGCAGTTTGCGCCAACTACCGTGGGATCAGTCTCCTTCCCATTGCATATAAGGTTCTGTCGCGCATTATTTGTGAACGTCTTAAGCCGCTTATTAACACACTGATTGGACCTTATCAGTGTGGCTTTAGACCTGGTAAATCCACCACAGACCAGATATTCACATTACGACAAATCCTGGAGAAGACCTATGAGAGAGGCATCAACACACACCATCTATTCGTTGATTATAAATCAGCCTTCGACACGCCGATAAGGTCAAGGTTTTTTGAAGCCTTGTCTACCCTTGGTATACCAGCAAAGTACGTCCGTCTTTGCATGATGACGTTGAGAAGTACACAAAGCTCCGTCAAAATAGGAAAGAACCTTTCCGAACCATTTGATACCAAAAGAGGTTTTAGGCAGGGCGATACCTTATCGTGCGACTTCTTCAATCTACTGATGGAATATATACTGCGCCGGTGCCCACATGCCAACAGAACGGGCGCCTTTATTTATAAAGATCTAATGCTACTCGCATATGCCGATGATATCGACATCATCGGCAAAAACGAACGGGCGGTAAGCAGGGCGTTTTCAGAGATTGAGAGGCAGTCAGAACTGATGGGTCTAGCGGTGAATGAGGACAAGACGAAATACCTTGTATCCGCGGACAAAAAGTCCTTGCGTCTTGGACAATTTGTTACAATGGGAGAATACAACTTTAAAGTTGTTGAGGATTTTGTTTACCTCGGAACGACGATAACCAGCGACAACAACATCAGTCTGGAAATCCGACGAAGGATCACTCTTGCAAACCGATGCTTCTACGGGCTAAGTAGAGAGCTCAAGAGCAGAGACCTCAAGCGAAGAACAAAATTAGCCCTATACAAGTCGCTTATCATCCCAGTCCTGCAATACGGCGCAGAAGCATGGACAATGACAGCAGCGGATGAAGCGGCGATTGGCGTGTTTGAACGAAAGATTCTTCGGAGGATTTATGGACCTTTAAAAGTTGGCGATGTTTTCCGCATTCGAAATAATGACGAACTGTATGAGCTCTATGGGGACACCTGTCTGGTCAAGCGCATAAAGCAACAGCGGCTGCGCTGGTTAGACATGTCACCAGGATGGACAAGAAGCTCCAGTAAGGAAAGCTTATTATTCGAAGGCGGCTGACTACGGAGGAAGAGGCAGGCGGGGAGACCTCGACTGAGATGGGATGACCAGGTTCGGGCAGACTTGCCAAGCTTGGTTTGACCAATTGGTTCCACCTCCCACGGGCAGAAGCGACTGGCGGACATTGTTGGCAGCGGCCGAGACCGTCGAACGGTTGTGATGCATGCATCGGGCCAATTAAGAAGAAGAAGAAGAAACAGCGACTGAACAGTAACTTAAAAGTGACTAAACAGTGACTGAGCAGTGACTTAACAATGACTAAACAGTGACTTAACAGTGACCAAACAGTGACTAAAAAGTGACCAAACAGTGACTAAACAGTGACTTTACAGTGTTTTTACAGTGAAAGAACGGCGGTTATTAGGGAATTATTTGGTACTTGAACTCCCTTTTAGTTTTCTTCTTTTGAAAGAGTGTCCTTGCTGATTTATATGCCATTGAGAGAGAGCTTGTGATTTCAAAATTAGGCCTTAAATTTAGCATCATGTTTCACATCAAAGCCTAATGAGTGTTAACTACACTCACACCATTTTTTCATATCATTTCTAACATACAACGTTTAATTTTAAACGTAAATAAAATAATCAAATGATAGTAGAAGAGATTAAAAGATATTTTTTTAGTTTTCGAAACTCTCTAATAGGAAAAGGATTCATAGAAAATGCGAAAGGGAACCAATCAGATAGAGTTTCAAATCGAAAGTTCAAGCATAAGTAGGCTCTCACACACATGCCCGATAGCGCAGTGCGGTGTGACGTGGAAAGTGGTCCCAAGTTTGATCCCCAGTCGAGGCGGGGACAAGAAATATTAATTCGTTCTTTTTATGTTGCAATTAAACAATAATTAATGGTACTTAGTAAAAAAAAAGCTTAGGAGTAGTATTTGATTTACTACCTGCCATTTGTAATTAATTTTTTCGTTGTGTAATAATGAAATTACAAAATATCAATTTGATCCTAAAAATATCATTTTGATATGGTCGTTAAGTTCTCTTTAATATTTTCGAACAGGTAATTTTCTAGTTTGTCATATCGGCTTTTTATTGATATGAAAAAATATAATATTGAGCCCGAGATCATATCATCTTTTTTCTGTGCAATAATTTATAAGAGGCTTCCCAAGACTTGAGGCCACATTTAAAGAAGAGATTAAAGAAGAGTTCGAAGAAGATAAATGTTGATTAGCTTTCTCCTATGTTAACCCAAATATATATTTCATAACTAATTTAGCTCAATCGCGAGCTATGCTAACGTATAAAGGGAAACTATTTGGGTTTTCGGGGTAGGATGAATCTATCATCAGGTATCTAGACCACCGTGAGGATACTTTTTTTTGGAGTCTCCAGAAACCAGCTCCAAATGAATAAATATTCAAAAATTAAGGAAGAAAATTTCATCAAAAATGATTAAATTATGCCAGTGTCCGGCAAAACACACATGCTTATTTTGCCTTTGCATGTGTGCGTTCAGACACGCGAGAGCGCTCTCAGTTAGCACATGTTTGTTATTGCAAAACAGAGGATGGACGTCGCTACTTGTATACACAGAAAATTGAACGGTGCCGGACACTGAATTATGCTAATCTTGGTGAAAATTTAAAGCCTAGCTTTTATCCAAAAAAACAGATCAGTTCTAATATAACCCTCAATAGTTCGAAGTTCACCAGCGGATTAAAAATTATTGTTGTAATGTGTCCATATTGAAAACCTATTTAATAGAGCTATATTTCTTCTATTTATGTGAGAAGGCTTGGCTTGGCCCCGTATAGCCAATTTTACATTTACATATTTCTTCCGAACCAAGAAATCAGCTTCTGCGCGATTTCTCGAAAACGGCACCACAAACAAATTTTTGAACTCGATTTTTTGACTCAGCGGGCGGTTTTCATATGGTAAATGACTGTCAAATGATCGGGATCGAAAAGTTGATGTCTTTACATTTATCATATGCCTCTAAATAGTCGGTAGTTAAAATTCTCAGAAGAGAATATCAAATAGAACCTGAATCATAATTTTTAAAAGAAAGCTAAATTTTTTAGATATTTAGAGATATTTGCTATTACACTATCGTCAGAGAATCTAAATAAACGCGATAAACGACAAGTGTAAAGTCGGTTTGAAAAAAAAAAAATTGAGAAAGAATTTTTTGAGATCGTTTAATGGAAGGCAAATGTTTTAAGCTTTTAAAAGTGTGCATTAGTTCAATATTTCACAAATAATTATAATATTTGAATATATTTAGGGTTAAACACACGCTTTGAACTTATTTGATCAAATTTGTCAACCTCTTAAGATTCTAAAAGCATAAAATTTAGCTGCCAGAATGTGTGCTTGTTTTTTGCTACACTCAGAAATAACCTTAAGAACTTTGTGCTTGAATCAAGTACAAACGGTGTAAATAGTACGGTAAGTACGTAATTACTTGATTCAGGAACAAAATTCTTATTTCAAGTACGATTTTTTCAATTCCGAAATACTTGTTTTAAAACTTTTTCAGGGATATTGAAAGTCTATTTAGTCTATCCAAGAAATTTTGTACTTAAAAGAAGTACGATTTTTTTCTTAAATTTTTAGGCTTTACAGTTAAATACGAGATGTTCTTGATTTAATAACGTTTGCTCTTATTTTAATAAAATTAACAGTCGCGTCTATTCTATAACGTTTCATATCCATTGATATGATACGGTATAAATTCTATCCATCTGGTCACACCAAAATTTAACTATTCAAACTTAAACTACTCTTGGAACAAAAATGAAAACAACTATGTTGCAACAGTGCAGAAATTTCGCTGAAATAATGATTGACACTTTTATAAATTTCATTTTCCTTGTCACTTTGAATAATTTTTCTCGCCCAGGGTCACTCAGGTGCGGCCTTGTTAGTCAGAAACTTGAGCGCCACGGCGCATAAAACAGAGTTGGACAAATTGCAACTTTTTCTGAAGAATGCTTCAACATTTTTATGGTTTAAATTTTAAAGTTTTTTCCAGACATTAAGTTTTGAGGTGTTTCTATTGAAACGACTCAAACTGTTGCCCAAAAATAATAAGACAAAAAACAAACCAAAACGATGGTGTGCTATATTTCTAACTGCCACACTTAGCAGGCTTTTTTTGTTGTTGTTGTTTGTTGATTTTGTGGCATGAGTTTCACATTTCAATTTAACGCCCCTGCCGCCCCGCCGCATCACCCTCGTGCCAGTCTAATGTCTTGGGTGTTTTAGCAAACAAATTACTTTTAATTTTCAGTGACTTTGAGTTTTTGGCAGAAGTTGTACCACAAACACAGTCTCCCCGTGCCACTGACTAGGCATCTTCATTATCATTTGCAGTTTCACTTCTGCACTTGTCATTTATGCTTTGATTTTGCTCTCCCTGTTTGACAAACACACGTAAAAAGGAGCACGCCGGCAGGAAGGAGGAGGCCGAAGTGACTTTTGAGTGACAAATTGTTTTTAAATTTCGGCTGGCTGCTTATTTGTGTTAATGGCATAAATTTGCATAAAAGCATTAACTGTTTATTTGCTTTGCCGCTTCCTGCCGCCCGCCACCCCCCTTCCCATCGTTGTGCAAATTTGCAAATTGGCCAAGATAAAAAAAAATAAACAGAATGGAAAGAAGGAAAAAGAAAAACAAGAAACTCTCATTCGATTCTCTCACATATGAACATGTGCGATGGTGGTGGAGGAGGAGGAAGTAAACCCCTCGGGGCCGAATGTAATTTTCTACTCGTATTTATTTATTAAGGCCCCAAAAAAATCAGCGTCCTGATTGAATTGTGACAAAAAATAACTAAGAATGCAAATTAAAATTGAAAAGGAGGGTGGAAATGAAATGAAATGGAAAAATCGCAAAATACAAAGCCTAACTTGTTGACCACAACGACATTGGCTGGACCAGAGAAAAGGCTTAAAAGCTAAGAACCAACAGCCTATGAGGAATATTAAAACGGCTTAAAGGACTTATATGTGGCCACAAAAAATGGCCAGGCTGCAAGTTTATGGTTTTTAATTATATGCAAAGAATTGTTGGAGGAGGCCGTCAAAAAGGCTTACAAGCCTTCGAAAAGGGACTACAACCCAGGCGGCTTACACGGTAAGCGAGGCTGCTGCCTTCTTTGTTGGCTCTTATCATTAACATGACTTCAAAAAATTAACAGAAAATACACGGACAGGCAGGCAGGCAGGCAGGCAGGCGTCTGACGAGAACAGCCGTTGGGGAATTTTCACGCCTGGCTATGCAGCCACCAGCGTAACTTGCTGTGTCGTCTGCCATTTTACCCCGGATAAAGTTTTTCTTTTCAACTTGCGCCTTTTCTCAGGAGAAATGCATGAATATCAAATTAGGTTGCAAAGTGTTAATTTCAAGGCGTCGCGACGCTACTAATTATTGCAACATGCTTGACATCTAATTGAACACTGTTTATCGAAAACAGTTTAGGCCAATTAAAATTGGACGAAATGAAATTGCAATCATCTAGATGACAGCCAGTGCTTAACTAATTCTAGTCGAAAGTGAGAGTGGAGGTGTGTTCAAAGCTCTCGAAAATGGTCTTTAGTTCTAGGTATTAGGACCGGAATCAGCAATGTGCACCAATTGGCCTGTTGAGTCCTTGAAACGCAGCCCATTATTCTGTTAGTACGCACATCCTGAGAGAGAGATCTACACGGGTGCACTGCAACTACAAGTATACTACATTCGTATTTGATATTTTTGACACTTGTGTGTCTCAACCACTGTACAGTCTTAATTCCACACTTGGCATATTTCGGATCGTTCGGATCATTTCCCTCCAGTGCTGTCGGGGTCAGTTGCGAAAAATTCATCGACGCTGCGTTGTTGAATTGGCGATAGTCCCTTCGTCAAAGCCAAATATATGCAGACAGATGGTAAGAGATAGAGGTTTGACATGTATGGGACAAATGCTTCTTATACTTGCAGGCAGATCAAGTTTATTTTCAATTTTTGCTACGCCCCCTCCCGCCCCCGCAGTTTTGAAAAAACCTCATATCTCCCACTGTTTTGTAGATAGATGATTTGTACCTTCTAGAGATAGTTAGTCATTAGCAATATGTATCGATTTGCCGAAAAAATGATAAAGATCGGATGAGCGGTTCTAAAGTTATGAACAAATAAGTAAATCACCCACCGCCACCCCCTCCCACCCTTTCACAACTGACGCCGCACAATGTTAGAGAGGGAAAGAAAAAGAGAGAGAGATAGATAGATAGATAGGAGCATTCAGCTCCTTCTCCAGGTACAGAGTATGTTATAGTCGGGCTTGACCGACTTTCTCACTTGTTTTTTATAGCTTAAGTGTTATTGTGCTGAATAGAAAAAAAAATGATATTGAATGAATTGATTTTTTTTCAGTTTTAAATAAAATCAACGATTTATAAATTAAAACTTTTCATCACTTTTTTTTTGGTTATTTAAAAATTATTTACCCATTCAGAAATGCCCCATTTCGTCCACACTTTTATTAATGATTCATTCGTTAACGAAACGTCAAAAGTTCTCTTTTGGCGCTTTTTTGACCCCTTATTCGTCTACGAATCGTCGATGTGGAAAGCCGTACCTCCTAGGACATGCTAATGTTTAAGGTAAACAATAGCTCAGTACAAGGGAATTCAAGCGAGCGTCGATGGCATGTACGACGATTCGTCGACGCTGCGTTGGTGGTCGGTTACTAGAGGGTTCTTATACTCGTGCTAGCAGAGAGCGACGCACTTTGAATTCGTCTCTCACTTTTTTGTCTCTCTCTCTCTCTGTCTATCTCTCCTACTCTTTTTCCTCTCTCTCTCTCTCTCTCTCTCTCTCTTAACATAACAATAATAAAGCATAAGAGAGCGAGAGCAATAAAAGTTTTAAATACCCATGTATTACTAGTGTGTGCGCTGCGAGCGTACGACTACCATGACTGCATGTGTATTTTAAAATAATATCAACCATTATCATTTCATTTAACAAGAATCATGTTAAACCCTTTTCATGTTTAAGAGGAATTTAATTTCATTTGCGACTTAAAATGACTTATGCATATGATCAAAGTGTGATATATGAAAAAACGACCCCAAATAGATTTGTAAATTTTTTGAAACTGAGCTGATCGAGCGCACATATGAATTTTTTAATCAGACTGAGGACTCGAATGTGATTAAAAATTTCAGAAAATGATTACTGGGACTCTTGTTTTAGCTAAATTTTAGGAGGGGAAGTTCTTTTTGGTCAGATTAATGTGGAGATTTAACAGCCAGGTGTAAGGTTGCTTGTTTTGCATTTTCATTTACTTCAGTGATTTACCGTTGGCAGCACTGTAGACCAGTTCGGTAAACGGAATGAGAGTCGTGTCGCAAGTCTTTCGCAAAAGATACCTGCTCCTGTGCCCTCTTTCGTTTTCAAACCGTCTGTCTAGATTTTAAGCACTTCATTGCTCTTTCTCCACAATTAGATTTTAATCGAGGCTAGTACATAGCTTCCCTTTACCTCAGCAGTTATTCTTACTTCATGTATGATACTGATGTTTCCTAAAGTGAATGGCCTTGTTCAACAGAACAACTTGCTCCCTGATCAAGTATAAATTTGCACTGATCCTTCTGCTGAACTCGAGTGATGCGGTATCATGATAGCCAATTTCAAGTATCATGATAGAGGAGCATGTATCGAAGAAATACTACGCTACTTTGAAGTGATACTGCTCCTACCAATAGTAATTGTGTATTGATAGGCATTATATCGATAAAAACATGCTCATTGTGTGCATTGATTGCAAAGATAAGACTTCTATTGACTGTAAATTATAACAATAAATACTACAATTTATTTTTTAGGTTAAATCTAATTGTAAGTTTTTATATGCAGAATCCATGTTAACACGGATCGGAAATGTGTCTACGCCGCCATTTTAGAATTCACCCGCCCCGCGGCGTTGTTCAAAAATGTAGCAATTCGTTCAGCAGAAACTATTTGATGCATAATTTTTTATGCTACTTGCTCAGGGATCAATTATTCTGCTGAACACGCCCAATCCTTTAAGAAGTTTCAGTTCCTTTGGTAAAACTTTTGTTTTACCTCGCTTATCGCTGCTGTATTTTTAGCAAAGTGTCTACGGCCACCTGGGAATAGATCACAGGGATCCTGATTACAGAGTATTAACACTGTCCTTACATTAGGAAACGGATAAAAGAGATGGGAGGCAAAAACTCGACTTGGTTCATTTATATTCATTTAGGGAATGGCGTGTTAGCGAATTGAGCTATCGCACACTTTTATAGCTTTACGTCTAGAGGGCTACTAATACTTTTTTGTGTGGTAGATGGAGCTGTTACTCCTTATAGGCGTCTAAAACCGATCTTCACGAAATTTTCACAGTATGTTCATGGCGATTAGGAAAAAGTCATAGGCTATATCTTAAGTCTGTGAGCCGCGAACTTATTTGTAAACCTATAATATAGACTATTTATTAAAGCGCTTAATGTTTAGATGACAATACAGGAGTTGTGTAAATAGAAGGTCTACGAAGGGATGCGAGCCATAAGCCTTCATGAAGCAACAAACAATTCTAATTCGTGCTCTCCTCTCTTTCTTTCCTAGCTAAAGATTTGCTGTTGGCGAGTGCAGACCAGTTTCTCTTTTCTCTCTCCGAGGTCTCTCGCAAACTCGAACGCAATAACAAAGTTGTTTAGCGTAGTCGGCACTCGCCTAGCTCGCAAGCGCTTTTCGCCATTTACAACGTTTATTACGGCCTTAATTACAGTTGTTCTTGCTTAAAATATATTTTGTGCATTAGTATTTTAGTCTACGCAACCGTAAGCTCAGTCTGGGCATCCCTGGTCAAATAAATCGCGAAATTGGCAAAATTTAGGACCGAAGATTATAATGAATATTGGATAAATGGTAATTGAAGACGCATATATTAGAAGTGTAGTTAAATTTGGTATTTAAGTATTTATAACTATGGCAATATAAGAGGTGTAGATTAAACACACTAAAATAAATTGCAAAACTTATAAATTAAGGGCTTAAAAATTGCGATTTAGTCGCAATTTCAAAATCCCCATTTGAGTTTAGATTATCAGAAAGACGGTTAATCCGAGGGGTAAATTGGAGGATGGATAATTTTCAAAGGACCTAAAAATTATGAAGTTTGTGTTTGTAACACAGATCTAATTTATGAAGACGCGTTAAAAGAGGTCTAGACCTAAAATCTAATTGAAAACGCGTATATATGAGGTGTTGACCAAAGAGCCGCGAAACGGACTTATATTAAATTTTCAATATTTGTCATAAGACTCATAAGACATAAGATTTTTAATGATGGGTGAATAAAGGTGGAGTAGAATAAACGGTCCAACAGTTAAGGTTTTCATCAAACGGATCAAAAAATTTCCAAAATTTGCAAAATTTTATAATGAATTTAGATCATCGCGAAGACGGGTAGATAGACTGATGGTGACGATCGAAAGCAAGATGAAGAATTTGTTGATGGCAATTGTCTGATAAGCTTTACTTCTTCGATTTGTGTTTAAAATTATAGGGCGGAGTAGCAACGCCTGCCGTGTACCTGCTATTGATAGCTATAAAACTTAAATTAATTATAGGATTGCAAAACGGAGTACGAAGTTTTTGATACCGAAAACCAATTGCCTGCCAGTTCTTTTGGTATCCAAAATAAAACAAAATGTTTAGCACAATTCCTAAGATTTTTTTTGTATTAATTATTAATTGTTTACCTGCCGTTCCGTGCGCCAAGCCTAACGAATTCTACTCAAAATGCAAAACAAGAATATAAAATCATCGTAATGCAAATCTCCAAAATATTTCAAGTCAATCAAGCAGCTCAAAAAGCGTTAAGCAGTCACAATGGACAGACAGGCAGACAGACAGCGAAGTCGGCTGAATGGTGAGTTGTTACCCAAATGACTATGAAATCCACGAGGACCGCCAAGAGTGAAGCTCGGAATACATGTTTGATAAAATATGCTAAAAATGAGATAAGCAGCAGAAATCCCATTGGAGCGAGCAAGCGGCCTACGAGTTTAACAAGTGCACGCACATGATTGCCTCGTGTGATGTTGTTGTTGGTCCAGCATGCCAAGGAGATTCAATTTCTCAAACGGAATTTTTGAACAGCACCGAAAATGGGGCGGGCGGAGGAGGAGGCTGCAAGTAAATTACAATTGAAGTGAATTTTTCATGGTGTCGACAACAAACAGCAACAGCCCTTTTAGCTGTTGGCCTCCGAGCTGCCGGGGGTGGGTGGGGGCTTAGCAAAAGTCAAGAGCCAAATAAGCAAAAGGAATCACAACAAGAAGAAACCTCAGCCAGAGCCAAAAGATTTGTTGGGTGCAAATTGAATGAAAGTGGCAGAAAAAATGTTGCTGAATTATGCAGCAGCATCCTTGATGGATAAGATAAGCTAATTTGCGCACATAAAAGCAGAAAGAATCAGAAAGAGAGGGAACAAGCCAAGGAACAAGCCAACTTTAAGCACAGATAGTTTCTGCCAAACTTTTGCTCTTGCGGGTGCTACACAAGTGTGTGTGTGTGTCTGTGTGTGTTTTAAAGCTAATAGCAGCCACTTCATTTGTGTCACTCGATGGCACTTCACACGTGACAATGGCAACAGCAGCAGTGCACAACCCGGCATCAAAAGACGCACGCACACAAGCTGAATGCCGCTTGAAAAGGGCTGCCAGCTTACAAAATCTTCCAAAATAAATACGACAGCGAGCAATTCGCCACGTGGGATCTGGCATTAGCAGCTTGCTTGCTCCTTGCTAATGGGTAACAAACACATATGCAAAACTTACTTAACGTCTGGCTAAAAGTGTGCAAATGTGAGTTAGTGTAGGTGTCAAAGTAGTTCTATGGGATATAAAGGATGTTAAATCTAGCTAAAATTTAAGGAAAATATGGAATGGAATAATTCCATTGCTGATTTTTGTCTTATTATCCGAACAAAAAAGTTTTAAGGTATTTATTCAAGTTGCAGGCTTTTTGGAGAAAAACTTGTTACAAATTCATTTTTCAAAGTATTGTCCATGATTAGCCAATACTCTTTCTGGCAATTTTCTGATGCCATCTCGAAAAGACGATGGGAAATCCAGTAAGGAAAGTGCTGTTCCTTAAGGGCATGCATCCTCGATAAAAACATATAATAGTCGGAAGAAGCAATGTCTGGGCTATACAGCTGATGGGGTAGGACGACTTCCCAATCCAGGATTTCAAAGTATGTTTCGACCGGCTGCGCCATGTGTGTCATGTAACAAAGTTGCCTTTGCTGGTCTTCTGGCATCAATTGAGTTCAGTAGAGTTGCTCTGTGATGGTTTCACCCGGATGTAGCAGCTTCTGCTTAGTCATCGATTTCTCTTAAAAATCCTTTAAAACATTTTTTCTTTATGTAATAAAAAACGTCATAAATTCCATCCCTATCGAACTGGATCTCCGACAGTCGTTTATTTTTGAGTGTATTCAGCGTTTACAGCAGGTTGTTTCCTTTTAGTCAAGGATTTAAGTGTACCGGCGGCTTTGCAGTTTTGTGTCTATGATCTCTTATGGGGGAAAAGTTTGGTCTTCTATCAATTGGTGAAAGTTTGCCACAAGCAAAATTGTTACGTGTATAACTTTGGTGTTTTTGCTCGGATCTTATTGTGCTTTTCAGAATTGATAACGAATAACGACCTTTATGATAGGCCCTTTTTCTTGAGCAACAAATTTAAAGCACACATGCCAAAAGATTGAGAGAAGTAGCAAGTTTTAGCTGGCTCATGGAACATACATCACCAAAAAGGGGGCTGGTCAACTATACGGCTGTTTCAGGAACCTCCCGGTCTTTGCCCATCGATAGCAAGTCAGCAGCGGGAGCACTGCTTTTACTGCTACTGCAGGTACCAGTCGGGCTTAAGCAACTTTCAGTGAACCGGACGATAATATTTATTCAAATTTTTAAGGGCTCCTGAATTCTTAGAACAGATATATTCATCCAAATAATCTGATGAAATTGAATTTTATTTTCCAATTTTTCAGAATTTTTTTAGAACATTGTAAAACAAAATGTTTTCTATAAAGTACATAATTTCATTACTCTCAAACCAGTTACTGCATCTACAATGTTTAAATTATATATATGGGTAGATCAAAGGTGCCCAAACTCAATCAAGCTTTGCGCTTGAACGAACAAACGCCTTGTGAGAGAAGAAAAAGACGAAAGTACACATCGTGAGAGAGCAAGGCGCTAAGCGTACTATTTATGGAAGACACGTATTCTCTCTCTATGCGTGTGCCGGCTGCAACGCTGGCAGAATTATGACTTCCTATCCCCATAATATTTATAGTAAATTTTAAAAAATTTAAAAAAAGGAATTTAAAAATTGTGGGAATATTTGTTAAATGTGTATGGGTGGGATCTGGTTGGACTCTGCGTGGAATCTGGCTGGGATCTGGTGGAACCTGGGTGGGCTCTGGGCGGGATCAGGCGGGATCAGGCGGGATCTTGGTGGGATCTGGCGGGATCTGAAAGGGATCTGGTTGGGATGGATCTATCTGGGATATCTTGGGACTGGATGTCGGATTTGGAGCACCAGGTCTCATCTAGGTGGATTTAAGGGATTTGGAAGGGATCTGGTTGTGTCTGGAAGGACTGGGTAATATTTGAAAGGGATTCACAGTCTGCTGCACTCTGGGTGGTTCTGGCTGGGATCTGGTGGGATCTGGTGAGTTTGGAAGGGATCCCCGAGTCTGGGTGGGTCTGGAAAGGTCTGCGGGTCTGCCTGGGATCCCTGGTCTGCTGGGTCTGGGCGGTCTGCCTGGGTCTGGGTGGTTCTGGGTGGTCTGAAGGGGTGTGGGCGGTCTGTGGGATCTGGGCGGTATAGGCCGTGGGATCGCGTAGAATCTGTGGGATCTGTCGTGTAATGATAAAGCTTGGTTGGATCTGGATTTTCTGGATTTCTACTGCCTGTTAATTTTAATTTTTTTTACTAAGCACATGTTTCCATTAATTAACGCGTTCTCTACACTCACACCTTTCTTTTTATACTTAAGCAATTCGAAATTTTTAACTGTGTCAGCCAGTTGCTACTGAAAATGGCCATTTTTCAAGTTTTAGCGCTCGCAACAACAAATTCATATGAGAGATCTGCTCTCTTTCTTTCCGAGCTCAAGTTTTGTTGGCGCTTTCAAACCTGCAATCATGAGGCAACAGAGAAGGTGAGGCGCAACTTTCTTTTTGGCAACACTGTTTTTAGCAGATCACTTTAGTCTATAATTTAACCATGAATCGACTTACAAATGAACACCGCTTGCAGATTATTGAATTTTGTTAACCTAATTTATGCTCGGTTAAGAAAGTGCATCGTACACTTCTTCCATTTTATGTTCAGTTTGGCTTCGGCGGCTAATGGGAAACTTGTGACTAAATTTCGCACCAAATTTACATAATTAGACATTAAACCAACAACAAACATACGTAAAGTGCGGACAGATGAAAAATATCGCAGCTAAATCCGCCAGTATTGTTACTGCCCGTGATCTATCGATTCGGCGCCGTTCGCAGCAATTGGCACTCTGTTACTCCTCTAGGTGGAAAATTTGGGAGGATTTGGGTATAAAACCTTTTAAAATACTGGTGGAAGAACTAAAGCCACACGACCTACCACAACGGCTAACTTTTGGTGAATGGGCGCAGGCAAAGTTTGATGAAGATCCACTTTTTTATCGAATAATTGTGTTCAGCGACGAAACACATGTTTGGTTGAATCGATACGTGAACAATCAAAATTTCCGTATTTGGTGTGAAGAGCAGCCAGAAGAGCGCAAGAACTGCCAATGCATTCCAAAAAATGCACTGTTTGGTAAGGCTTATGGGCCGGTGGAATCATTGAACCGTACTATTTTAAAGACGAAGGACGTTACGGTGAATGGAAAGCGCTATCGTGCGATGATTACAAGCTTATTTTTTTGCCCAAAATGTCTGACCTGTGGTTTTAACAAGACGGTGCCACTTGCCAATGACCCAATTGACAGACAAGTTCGGTTAAAAGTTTATTTCACGTTTGGGGTCGGTTAATTTGCCGCCTAGATCATGAGAAAAACGCCTTTACACTATTTTTTGCGAAGCGATGTTAAGGCTCATGTCTATGGCGACAAGCCATTATTTTGAAGACTTTATTGGTAACATACCGACCGATATGTTGAAGAGAGTATGCCAAAATTGAACCCAGCATCCATTTGAGGCGCAGTCGCGGTGAATATTTACATGACATCATCTTTAAACATTAAATTATAAAGATCGTTCCATAGACTCAAATAAAGATTTCATACATTTTTCTGAATTTGATGTATTTTTTAATCAAATCCGAAAGCTGTTTGCCTTTTACTACCATCATAAACTTTCAGAATTTTTTGGTCTCGTCTCAACCAACTTTTTAGAGTTGCACAGTGATATTATTATGATACGCAATCGTATCAATTTGAAACTAAAAAATTTTCAATGTAATTTCAATGGAACGATTTGGGAAATCCCATTTGTACAAAAAAATAATTTCCTGCAGTTATGTTTCAAACGCAAACGGAGGCAAAACCAAAAGTTAGTACGCAATTTTATATTATTGAACTTTTTTCTGACGCAAATCAAATATGCTGCTTAGTGTACAAAAACTTGATCGCACACTCAAAAAAAAATTGACCGTTAAAATTTCAAAATTAGAAATAAAGTTCTTGATTCCAGAAAAAAGTTTTAAATTCAAATAAAAATAGAAATAAAATTCTTGATTCAAAAAAAAAATTTAGTTTAAGTTCATTTCGTTCTTGATGTAAAAACGAGGTCTTACTTTAAGTACAAATCGCTCTTAGCTAGCATAAACAAATCTAAATCATGCCTATTTTAAACTCTAAAAGTTATAAAAAAATCCCGAAACACGATCTTAAAATCAAGAATAAAGGGATTTTTAAAAACGCTCTTGAATCAAGACATTCCGTACTTAAATCCAGAATTTTCTGGCTTATTGAAGTTTTGAAACTGAAAATTCTTGATTTAACATACAAACATTCTTGACAAATCTGTGAGAGAGTAATAGTCCAAATTCATAATATTTACGTAGCCTTTCCTTTGTATAAATAACTTATTAGCTAGAAGGCCAGTTCGCAAGCCTTAATCACAATAAATGAAATAATGTTTAACCTGGCTATAAATATTAAAACTGCATTAACCGTATCTGGAGCAAGAACCCATGCAATCTTTCAGACCTCCAACCCCCCAAAAAAAAATCTCGTGAAAGATAAAAATGTGTCAATTGGGAAATCTATTTTGCGGATTTGCGCGCACCACTCAATCAAAGGCTGAGACGCGCAAACTGCGCCTAAAAGTATACGAAACATATCAATTCACACACACACATGGCAACTGGCATACACCTGAGCAGATGCCCGCGCATATTTAAGTAAAACTTTGCCGCCGTCCGTTCCCCAGCCCGTCCACATATAAATAAAACATTTGCGGGCTGGCCAAAGGATGAAATGAGAGATGGATGACCCATTGGCGCAAGATGACAGCAGCAAGCAGCCAGGCAGGCAAGCGGATACAGGATACAGGAAAATCCCTTTACGAGCTCAGGGAGACAGGGCAAAGCTAACGGAAGTGCGTACAAAATGAAACAACGCCCCAAGGAGGTGGATTTTCTGTGTCTGCCCCCGACTGTCTTTTGTGTGCGCTTGGTCAAGCAGATACTCTTGGCCTGGACATAAAAAAAAACAGCAGCGCTTTGGATACGGTAAGATACCGTATACGGCTTCCCCACGAAGATGACGACATGGCCATTTCAACGGGCAGCAAATTGAAATTGGAATTGAAAGAAGCGAAACGAAATGAATTCTGGTCGCTAAACTGGTCATCCAGCTGGCTTCCTGCTGGGCTGGTGGCATAATTGGCGCTTATTTCCTGGACAGCTGGCGACCAGAACCGTAGCATTTCGTCAAATGTTTTGCGTCTGTCATTTTTATTGGTCACTGGAGAATGAAGACGACGACGCTGCTGACGGAGCTGGCAAGAGGGGGGTGACGGTGCTGTGATTGACAGCTGGCAAAGTTTTCGCTTTGCGCCTGAAAGATTATGCATAAATCTCAATAAATTTCAATAAGCAACAAAGTTTTTCCTCTCTGGCCTCTAAACTTTGTATTTCGACCAGGTCTCTGGATGCCTTTGCCCAAAAGTTTTCTTTTAAAGCTGGTGCAGCAGGACCCACAAAGAGCCTGTCCGTCTCCATGCTCTGTGTGCAATTTTATCAAATGAAGCGTATTAGAGCCAAAAACTTTTAATTGGTCGAATGGCTGACATATTGTACGCTTAAGTGACTTTTACACACACACCACATGTGGGTTTGGGTGTGTGTGTGTGTACAAAGTTGACTTTTGCACTTTTGATGAGTCAAACTTGCTAATTCTAAGCGGATTGACGAGATGTTATAGGCAAAAGGCTACTTCAAACCTGAAAGTATGCTACTGTTTTTATCAGGTAAGAGTTAACGAGAGGGAGACGGAAAGTTAGGGCTTAGCAAAAGCCTGCTAGAAGTTTCAACTAAACAATCGTGCTTCCATTTTAACCTATGACCTAAACAAAAAGAGTTTTAAAGGATTCTTTAGAAATAGAGTCATTAGCTGAACTAGAGGATAATGTTGCAACCAACTGCATTTTAAAGACATCGTTTTGAGTATGTGACGTTTTGCTGAAAAACACAATTTCTGCTTTCATTTAAGATATTAAAGAAAAACTAGAGAGCAAAGAATCAGTCGGCCCGCCCGTCCATACGCCATATGGTGTAAAATCATTACAGAGAAACTCTACCGAACTCAATTGATGCTTTTGAGCCTAGCATTGAAGCATCAATGCCAGACGCCAGACATTGTCTCTTCCGACTACCATTTGTTTTCGTCGATGAAGCATGCCCTAAAATAGGATCGATTCGCAGTTTTTTCACATTTCTCTGAGGAGGACATAACTCTTTTCTGTTTAATAACTTACATTTTCACTCAAAGTTAATTCAAAACAACTAGAGGTGAGAGTATATGATACTAAAGATGGACGCTTTATACAGCATTTGTAAACAACGAAGTAATTTGCAAAGATTTGGCTCATTTTTGACAAGAATCACCATAATGATAATCAATTTGTGACCTACACGCAAATTAATTTGCACACATATTTTTAAACGCCATATAGTTTGCGCGCAAACATTAGCCAAGTTAGCCAAGACTTTGCCGTCAATAATTTGAAGCATATATTTTCCTAGGAATTTTCCAAGTGGAATCCCCCTCGTCAAATTTTGTTTGAGTGTTTGCGAGTTTGCTATTGCAGACAAATTGTTAGAGCAAACACAGCAAATACTAAATTAACAAAAAAAATTTCTTCAGCAAGAAAAATAAAGTACAAGACCACGGCAAAAAAATAGGTGTGAGTGTCGCTAGCACTCACGAGTCTTTGATGTGAAACATGTTGCTTAATTTAAGAGACTATTTTCAAATCACAAGCTATCTCAATGCTATATAAATCAGCAAGGGCTCATTGGAAAGAAGAAAATTAACGGGGAGTAGAAATCCAAAAAATCCAGAAATCCAAATCCCACCCAAATCCAACCAAGCTAGATCCCATTTAGATCCCACTCAGATCCAACGCTGATCCCACGTAGATACCGCCCAGATCCGACCTAAATCCTACCCAGATCTTGCCCAGATCCCTTCCAGATCCCACCAAGATCCCTTCCAGATAACACCCAGAACCCGCCCAGATCCCACCCAGATCCCTCCCAGATCCCACCCAGATCCCACCAGATCCCACCCAGATCCCACCCAGATCCCACCCAGATCCCACCCAGATCCCTTCCAGATCCCACCCAGATCCCTCCCAGATCCCACCCAGAGATCCCTTCCAGATCCCACCCAGATCCCACCCAGATCCCTTCCAGAATTCTTCCAGATCCCACCCAGATCCCATCCAGATCCCACCCAGATCCCTCCCAGATCCCACCCAGATCCCACCCAGATCCCACCAGATCCCACCCAGATCCCTTCCAGATCCCATCCAGATCCCACCCAGATCCCACCCAGATCCCACCCAGATCCCAGCCAAATTCTAACCAGATCCCAGCCAAATGCTAACCAGATCTCAGCCCGGTCCCACCCAGATCCCACCTAGATCCTATCCAGATTCCTCCCAGATAAGATCCCACCCAAATCCCTCACAAATACCACCAGATCCCACCTAGATCTTTCCCAGAACCCACCCAGTTGCCCTGTTCAGCATTTATCCTACCTCTTCCCTTCCCCATCTGCCAATCCTCTTATGTCTGTGTGTGTTTGCCGGAAACTCCACAAAACAACAACACAAAATATGAATGACGTCAGCGTCACGTGACGCTGAAATCAAATTTTACTCCTACTAAAATCGTTAGTACCGAAATTAAAATAAAAATGTTTCACATCAAAAAAATATACTCATTTAAGTTTTTTTTTTGTTTTAAATTATCGTCTGTGATTTCGGATACTGTGCAAACGTGATGGTAAAATTTCCGATTTTTCTTGTGAAAGATCTAGATCTCTGATCGTTAAGTCCACATTGGCAGAAGGAATTTCGCTTTTTAGCATGTTCTTGATAGTTTACTAAGTCATCGGCTTATTCAGATGTGTCATGCTCTTCACTTGTTTAGGAGTTGGACCAAAATCATTATACAACGTGTCAACTTGTGTCTGTGCTAATCTCTAAAAGCTTTTCAACAAATTCAAAAACTGTGCACACAAGCGGCGTAACAAAATGGACCATAGATCTTTAAAAGTACAGATCTCTGACATGGTAAGAGATAGAGGTTTGACTTGTATGGGACAAATGCTTCTTGTAGATGCAGGCAGATAAATTTTTATGTCACAGGTTGCCTCGCCCCCTTCCGCCCCCGCAATTAAAAAAAAACCTCATATCTCCCAACGTTTTGCAGATAGATGGTTTGTACCTTTGTAATCATGATTATTTATCGATTCGCCAAAGAAATTATGAAGATCGAATGAACGATAGCAGAGTTATACGGAAAACAAAAAATTGTGATGGGTAGCACCGGATCAACGTTAATGGACTCACTTTATGACTTCTTTATCGCTTTGTGTGGCTGCTATATTAAATTTATCAGATAAATGCAAGCTTTGGGGGATACAAAGTATGTTATAGTCGGGCTTCACCGACTTTCTAACTTGTTTTTTGGAAAAATGTAATATAAATATTTGAAGTCGATTTGCGCAGACTAGGAATTCATTTTGGACCCATGGTTTCTTGGTGAAATTTTCTTAGAATCGACCGTAGATTTCGTTTTTGATATACGCTTTGGGCGAAAAAAAATCATTTGAAGGAAACATTGGTTTATTTGTCTAGAATCTAGTGCGGAACTCGAAAAAAAATATACTTCAAAGACCAAGAGAGAACTATCTCCACTTGCCAACAAAAGCTTTTTCATTATTAATTGACATGTCACAGAGATCGCCGAATCATTGGACTTGGCCCAACAAAAACGCAACTGAAAAATACTATTGTTAAATTTTCTATAGTAAAATGATTGCAACATATTACCAACTAATCAATGTCTGATGCTTTGATTCGTAGAAAATGTTTGTACAGATTTGGTTTCTCCAATCGCTACTCATATTTGGGCTTTACGCCGCAAACTTCGCCGTGAAAGCCATGTCTTTATCGCTTCTTCTGGCTCAAGTACACACATAAATATTCAATATTTTTTTATAAATATGAAAAATTTGGGCAAATTAATTTTGGAGAAATTGTTTGCTCATGTGGGAAAACAAATTTTTGCGCAAAACGCTAATGTGTGTTAGGACGCAATTTGAATTTAGACCAAAATCAAAACCGTTTTGATTTTTTGGGATCTTTGCGCATAGTTTTCTTGTGATTGTGTGGCAGTGTGGCTTTGCGCAAATTGTGCTCAGTTCGTAGCAAGTCGTCGGCGCGTTTGGTACTTGCAATCATGGAATAAGAAGTGGAAGCAACGGCAACAGCTGCGTTTTTCTATATCTTAACCTATAGCTCTACACAAATATTTACAGTTCAAGGCTAACTTTGTTTGCACAATGTGTTCAAATTCCGTTTGCGTGTGGTTTTCAACAAATCGTTCAACTACATAAAAATCTGACAATATATTGGGTAGACGGTCGCAGCACATAAATAAATTTAATTAAATTTGATTTAATGATTTGAATTAAGACACAGCCAAAAAAAAAAAAGGTGGGGGCTGTGCCGGTCCTAACAAAACCGCTCAACAGAAATGCCTTTATTAATTCCTAAAACAGACCAAAACGAGAAATTCAAGGGGTAGAAAACGGCAAACCTTAACCACTTGGCGGAGACTTTATCTGAGGCATTCATTCATTTCTCTCAACGCAATTGCCGCCCTCTACTTTATTTGCTTAGCTGATTGTCAACATCAATTATTTAACTTTTTGCGTGGCAAGGCCTAAAAAAGAAGCCCCTGGAACCTGGAACCCTTGTCCCTTGTTTTTGGGGTCTATTTAAAAACAGTCAAATAAGCGCACATAAAACTTATCACGCCTGAATTTGTCAGCACAAAAGCCGAAGGAAAAATACAATTTCAAGGGCTGGGGCGCCGCAGGCAACATGAACAACCCTTTTTTTTCGTTCCTTCATTCTTTCTTCTGGTAGTTTGGAAATTTGTCGCGGCTTCTGCTTTGCACTTCATTTTTTTGTGTGTGTGTGTGTGTGTGCGTGTTTGTCTTGTTGAATGCTAAATGCAAATGCTTTGCATACTTTATGGCGTTTTGTACGCTTTTTTCACACTTTTTTTGGTAAGCAGTTTGCCGCTCGCACGCAATGAATGGCAAAGTATTGAAGGCGGTTTTTGCCACTTAAGACAAATTGCGGGCAAAATAGGCAAAAACTCGCGGCGCAACACAAAGGAACGAGGCGAAGGAGGAGAAGAAGGCTGAGTACCAAAATATAAATAAATACCCCCCAACTGCCGACTCAAAAGTTGGGATACAATGAGCTATAAGAAGAAAGCTGAACGCAGGAAATTTGCTTTGCCAGAATCTGCATATAAACCTTATACTTTTTTCTTTCTTCTTAAGTATGCCAAAAGTTTTCAATAGATAAAAAAGTTCGCTTGTGGCGAAGTTTTAATACACTTGCAAATGGTTTTTTTAACTGATGTATAGAATGGGGTTTCTATATCGATTGACCAGCACTATTAACCTGCGCGCTTCGCTACGTATACGAAAAAGTAAATTTTTCTACGTTGGATTTTCCCAAATTAGAAAATCTACCTTCAATTAAAAATTACAATTGTACATAACTTGGTCTTGAACCTAACCCCGCCACCTTTCCACGACCTTCGAAGGACATTTTCCAAAATTTAACGCCTATATTATTTTATTTATTTCGTTCACTTAGGCTTAGAAACTGAATTTCATATAGATCGGCCCAGAAACAATATTTTACCACCATTTTGCGACTTTGGTTCTGGGTTTTCCAAAATTGAAGAAGTTCATTCGGAACGGCTAGAAAATAAGGACCACTTTCCGACCTTTTGAGTCAAATTTTCCCTAAATTTCAACATAGACGATTTTCCAACATTGGGAAATCACATCACAAATTATTTCTAAAAATATCTTTATAAACCGAGTTTCGAGTCAATCGGATGAAAAATATTTTTTCCGCGAATTTTTACACCTTTTGGGCGGATTTTCCAACAATGAAAAATGAAATCATAAATTATTTAGCATACTATCCTTACAAACCAAATTTCAAGTCAATCGGATAACAAATTGTATTTTAGCCATTTCCCCCAATTCCGCTCGGACACAAGGGAATAAAATCGAGAACTATCGTGGCATTGCAAAACTCAGTGCTATCCCAAAACTTTTTGAAAAACTGATCACTGAACAACTGCAGCATCCATACCGTTCACTCATCTTGCCTTGTCAACACGGTTTTATAAAAAGCCGATATACTACGACAAATTTTGTGGAGTTCACTAATGCAATTAGTCGCGGCTTTCTTAATCAATTACAGACCGATGTCATCTTCACTGACTTTAGTAAAGCTTTCATAGACTTCTTCTTCATAAGTTGTCTAGCTGGGGGTTTCTCCCGAATTTATTAATGTGGTTATCTTTCTATCTCTCAAACAGAAAACAACGAGTCATCTTTAATGACTTAACATCTGAGATAGTAAGTGTTACTTCTGGTGTACCGCAAGGTAGTCACTTAGGACCATTACTTTTTGGTTTGTTTATCTTCCTCAGGTTGTTAATTCATCTCAATTCCTTATGTTCGCGGACGATGTTAAGCTGTCTATGACGCTTTCTTCTCCCGATTCGTATAAAAGTCTACAACTTGACCTAAATTATCTTCAATCTTGGTGCAACGTTAATACACTTCATATCGTTTTATCGCACTAAACCTGCTTTGAATACATACGCTATTGATCTAAGATCTCTGGACCGTATTACTTCAGTTCAGGATCTAGGGGTATTATTTGATCACAAGCTTTGCTTTAACGACCACATCTGTGTCATATCCCACAAAGGTAAGAGTTTGCTGGGTTTCATTAAGCGTTGGTCTAAGGAGTTTGATGATCCATATATAACCAAGCTTCTCTATGTGTCTCTCGCTCGACCATCGCTAGAGTATTGCTCAAGCATCTGGTCCCGTCAGTATAACTTCTATCAAGATATACTAGAATCGGTTCAAAAACAGTTTCTTCTCTTTGCACTCAGGGGCTTAGACTGGGATGCTGGTCGCCGTTTGCCTCCCTATATAAATAGGCTACGACTTCTGAACTTGCCCACTCTAAAAGACCGCGCGACTAGTCAAGGTGTAATTTTTCTGCATAAGCTAATTGTTGGTGATGTAGATTAGTCTCTCCTCCTAAATCTTATGAAGTGGAACGTACCCTGCAGAGCAACTTGCCGTTTTTGTCCGTTGTTTTGGCAAGTGTGCAGATCTAATTACGCTCGTCATGATCCTCTCCGAGTTCTGTGCGATAACTATAACGACCTTTACCACATATTGTCGTTTCAATGCTCCCATTACATCAATTCACGCAATATTTTAGCTTATTTGTCTGCACCAAATTTGTAAATCTACTTTGCCGGCCAATCGATGAGCATTTTATATTTATAAATATTACAAACAAGCAGTCAATTGCTTGTCTTCAAATAAACAAATAATTTGGAAGACTGTCCTTAAATAAACCGAGTTTCAATTCCATCGTACAATACATTGCAATGCTAACAAGCAACAGCCATCTAAACGAATTGAACTGATGCGTGCGCACTGTATTGCATGTTTGATTCATATGTTTAATGTTTCACCAGAAGAGTTTGTTGTTGTTGTTGTAAAGGCGTCTGGAAAGATATGTACGTGAAGGAAGAAAATGAAAGAAAAGCAAGAGGGTAAAAATTTAAAGAGATGTAGATGTAGAGTCGTGACCCAGGTCGGGGAAAGTGGCTGCCTCGACTGGATGGGTCCTGAGGTCTAGTGGCACCAGGGTGGTGGAATAGCGGGGGCACTCGAAAAGATGCCTGGTGTCGTGAGGAGTGTGTCCACACTTCGGGCATATGTTCATGATGTCTGGGTTGATTCGGGCTGGGTAACTTTTTCGATTTCCCGGAACGTAGCTGTGCCAGTGAAGTCCGTGACTTACGAGGGTCGATAGGGGGGCGGGGAGGTCTGCCCTCCAGGACAACATTGAGTTGGTAGTATGGCGGTGTGTGCCTTTTTTTTTGCTTCTGTCCACACAGTGGCGGAGTATAGGCCATCTCGATTGCCTTGTAGGTGGTGGGGATCTTCTTTTTCTTGCCCCATGTGCTTCCTGCTATGGCTTTTCAGTACTTTGGTTCTGCTCCTTACCTTCTTGATGACTCCCTCAGAGTGTTTTGCAAAAGTAAAGAGGGAGTCAAATGTAACTCCAAGGATCTTGGGATTGTTGTCCGTTAATGTGTATGTCAACGACTTGTCTAACCTCCTTTGTCCAAGTAGTGAGGAGGGTAGCAGAGAATGAGATTTCTGTCGTTGAAGAATCGGGCTAGGCTGAAGAGGTAGGCGTTTAGCCTTTTGCTCGAGTTCTTCAACATCTCTGAGGGGTGGTGATGATCGAGCAGTCGTCCGCTTACGTGATAATTTTCACATCAGGCGGGTGAGGTGGAATTTCGGCATCAAGGATTCAAGGATCTTGATTACCGGATAAAGAAGCGTAATCGGTCGATAGGACACACCTTGGTGCGCAGGCTTACCAGAGTTTGGGACTGGGATTAATTTCGCAGTCTTCCAGGTACTTGGTATTATCAAAAGCACAGGTTAAAGATATGCGTTAGGAATCTAATGACTAGCGGGCCGAGATGCTCGCTAGCCCATCGGGTCCGATGGCTTTGGAGTGTTTGGCATCTTTAATGGCCAATTCGATTTTCTCAGCACTGAAAGATACTGGTTCCTTATTCTTTTGTTCCAGTCAGAGCGTTCGGGGCCAAATTGGGGACACACACACATACAAAGGTTACTGGCAGCCAGCGCTGTTCTCATGTGTAACGGTTTTTACTGTCAAATCGTTTAGGAATTCCCAAACGATTATGGCAGCTCTGGCATTGAGTAAGAGCTGTTGATTTCAGTACAAGTGGGCAAAGATCGCTGATGATTTGGAAGAGAAAGCAATATAACATCTGTACGATCAACTAGCCTACTTTGTGGTGTGTTGTGTTTGTGCTTTTTGAAGTTATGTGCAAGATGATTCGCGTTCGTTTTAACAAATATGAACCAACACACCACCCCCCGCCACGGACACTAATTAACAAAACACAACCCAAAAACCAAACCCACAAAACAAATATAAGGCCGGACACAGCACCCACGACAAACCCACCCAAAAATTGTTCCCTTTCTAAGTTGCTAATCTCCTCACCCCCCCCACTACCCAAGCCCCCATTGCCCGGGCCGCACCCCCGCCCCCCCCCGCTCAGCGACCCCACTACGCCCACTTAAATGGAATGACCGCCTACTGCGCCACGTGAAAGCCTTCGATGCTTCGTTTGTCGAAAATTCGAACTGCTTTCGTATGCTTGATTGTGTTTTGGTTTTCTTTATGCACAAACACATTTGTGTGCGTGTGTGTAGTTGATTTCTGACGTGTGGAGTGTGCGTGCATCTCCGCATCAGTGAAAAAAAAACTAATTTTAAATAGCTTTTAGCCGATTTCTTTTATATTTTGAATATTGGAATGGCTAATAAATTGTTTATACATAACTTTAATAAATAATATGACTTAAAATACCGCACATGGAGCTGTACTTCAATAGCATTACCACTCTATATACCTTTTAGTTCAAAGTACATTATGTCGTAAAGTATTTGCATTACAACAGCGCATACTATGTGTATCGTTTAGTGGGCGGCCCATCCACACCGTCCATTACATTTCTTAGATTGTTATATGCAGTTGTAATGGAGCTCCGAAGAACGTTCGGCTATCGCCCACTTGTCGATACGATTCGAAAGCTAGCAGTCCACACAGCGGCCATGCTAATGTAAAAGTATACTGGGTTGAAATCGATACTGTGTGACACATAGCCTTCTAAGTGTTTAAGAGGTGCTCGGTGCTGTTCAATTGCGCCGCTGGGCTGTTGAGAATATTTCGTCTATTCTTTTTATTTAAGCCTTCGAGTAGCAATTACCAACAAACCTGCACAAAGAAGTAATTAAATTTAGTCTAGTCGTTGTCAAGTTTTAAGCATCCGCACAAACCAAGATCCATTTTAACATATAGTCGAAGATCTGCACTATAAACTTCCTTACAACGAAGTTTTCTGTATATCGAATTCGTTTCCTGAACACTGCAATTTGGTTTTAAGTATTTTCTTCTCTAGATTACGAAATTTCTTTTTTTTTTGTTTGATCCCCTTAAAATTCTCTGTATGTAGATAAATCCGAACCAAATTGACTCTTGAAAAATTAAGCTCCAGAAAATCCCAAAATAGGTGTCTCAAGTCGCTCTTTGGCTTTTTGATTAGTTCGTAATACAGAATATTTTATTTTTATTACTATCAGAAATGCAAACCGATTATAAAACGAAACTAAACCAAACCAAATCCCGGGTTCATTTAAAAATAAATAATATTTATAAGCGTGGCAAACTTCTTGCCCAAAGTAATATACACTCTGCCAAGTACATTAAAAAAGAAGATTTTTCTCTTCGCTTCGCTCACTTGAATACTCAAGTATTTCAGGCCGATTTCTGGCTGTGATTTCTGCACCCATCTCAAATGGCACAAAAAACAGACAAAACGCAAGTTGATA
Organism: Lordiphosa stackelbergi; assembly: GCA_018904235.1. Classification (NCBI taxonomy): domain Eukaryota; kingdom Metazoa; phylum Arthropoda; class Insecta; order Diptera; family Drosophilidae; genus Lordiphosa; species Lordiphosa stackelbergi. Next base: position 31,295 of record JAEIFU010000893.1, read on the forward strand.
AAAGTTATATGGTTAACTTTCAGCTGCTGCAAGTTTTTTGAGTGGCTGCTTAACTCTTAACAAGCAATTTGAGTAATTAAGCAATTATATAATCGTTTGTGGATGAACACACAGAAGAGTATGGTCGGTCCGATTTATATGACCAGCACATTACGTTATTTGCCAGTTTATGTCCTTGCCAGCGGGATCATCGTTGCAATAATCCCCCCCCCCCCACACACACACACACACACATGCCACTAAAAGGGGTTTAGACGGGGTCATGTGGGCGTGGCAAATGGCTGTCATGCGGTTTTATTAGAAATTGTTATCGCAGCGCCTGTTGCTGCCTTCACTATTCGCTGCAACATCCCACGTCCCTTTGCGCTTAAGTTTGATTTTTATCTGCCTGGGCCCAGGCTTATTGCTCCATTTGCTATTTGCTGGCGCGACTTTGCCACAAGTGCTTTGTTATCCATGGAATTAAAAACGTCGCCATATTGCTGCCAGGCCGAGCTGCTCCAATGCTGCACAGTTGCTCCGCTTCTCTGTGTAGCATTTGAGTGCACTTTTAGCGTCATAAATCAGAAATTGTTTTTGTTGCCATTGCAGGCAAAAGTTAGAAATTGAACTCTTTCTTTTTTTGCTTTTATTATTGTAATGTAAATACAAATTTATATTGCCATCGTAAAGGTAACACAAATCTTTGCTGCCTGCTCTGCCCCTCACCCAGCGGCTTAAGTGCACACATTTACAGCCACACAACATGGCCAAACGAAGCTCAAAGGGAAGGAAAACTCAAGCAGCAGCAGCAGCAACGCCAATCGCATATCCAATGTCAATATTTGTATTTGCTTTCTATGCGAACGCGAATCGTGAACCATGTTTTTTTTTAAGCTTTTTTTTACGATTTGGATTTTTTTTTTAGGTTAGTATTGGAGGAGGCAATGGAGGGCTTAGACAGTGGAGTGAACTTGTTTTTGAATCCAACAAAAAAGGGACCAGGGTTAAGATGCTGGTTTAAAGCATGTTTAGCTTGGGAAGAGTAAACAAGAATGCATTTGTCAAACTGCTTAAAAAAAACTTTTCTTAGGAAGGTATTTGAATTAACTCGAGCAAAGAAAAAGCGGAGAAAATTCTTTTTTGATCCAAAAAAAAAGATTACATTTATCCCGGGATAAAACATGAAGAGGACCACATTAATCTAGTCCAGTGCTCACCACGCAATGCGATGTCTGAAGTCACTCTGGCATAATTGTGATGGTTGCTACTGTGGGTTGTGTTGACCGTCATTGTTCATCCAAAATAAAACTTCATTTTATTTTAAATTTTTTTCCTACGCGTTTCGGTCGCATTTTGCGCCTGCATTTATTTTTTTAGACATAAATTTTCAACCAAACATTCCAATGAATTTCATACATACATATATCACCTGATTCCCTATACTACCGTCGTTGCTTTTGTTAATTTGTAAATTGTCTTATGTCGGTCCCATTGTATTTCTTTTGTTTTGTCAAATGCAACGTACATTGTGACGCCACCAACACGCTTCGAAGTTAGTAACAACAATAAAATCCGTGCGATCTGGCGCCAGCATGCCGCACAAGCAGATGCACTCAGTGTTAAAACCAAAACACAGGCAGTGTCCTGATCGCGGCTCAACTCGTGCCTCCCTGATAAAGTTTGTTTTTATACTCTGTACCCTACCCGTCTGTCTGTCTGTCTTAGGCCTTTAAGAGATAGAGCCATAAACTATATACCGTATACAATTCAAATCTGTTTTAGATTTGGTTTATTTTTCCCCTCCTCGTTTTAACAGCAAAAAACTATTAGAGCAACAATTCCTTTGAGGACACACACACGCTTGACGCTGTCTTTAAATGCCGGTTTTCACTGTTAGTCGTCTTGGATTTCCCCATTGGTTGTAGCAGTGCTGGTATGAGGCAGTTGCTAACCTGCAGTCGATGGGCTAAGACAGGGAGGTTCTTGAAACAGCTGTATAGTCGACCAGCCTATTTTGTAAGTTCCCTGACTTGCTAGTATGTTTTCTATTCTGAAAAGCACAATAAGATCGGAGCAAAAACACCAAAGTTATAACTCAAATACAAAAAAAAAACAGAGCGATTCGGTCTTTAAAAAACGCTCTTGATTTTATCCTGTTTTGGTCTAGGTTTTGGTAGAACGATTTCGCTCTTAGAAGAATTCTACTTTGAGTACGAATCGTTCTTAAATTCGAAATTTACCGTTAACAATTAATAAATAGAAAAAATAGAAATAAAATTCTTGGTTTAAAAAATTTTTTTGATCATTTCGTTCTTCAATTCGAAATTGACCGAACAAAGAAATTTAAAAAAACAATTTCAAGAATTTTGGTTTTGGAATCGAGATAAATTTGTCCTCAATTTGGTTCTTAGCGACAAAGCGAGAGAGGGGATGCAAACTAAGAGAGAATAGCGTTGGACGCGCTCTCACAGAGAGAGAAAGATATTCTTAAGAATGATTTGGACGAGAGGTTTCGCTGGTGCCAAATAGCCGAGTGAGCTAAAGCGCCGTCGTCCGTGTGTTCAGTCTTGGGGGTCCGCAGTTCAAGTCCCAGTAAAGTATGTAAAACGAGAGCGTAAGTTAAAGTCGGGGCTCTAACCGACTTCGATATACCCGTTACTCATGAAAAAACATGTTTAACAGTGTTCCTTAGTGTGACCATCCGAAAATTATGCAACATTTTTTATACCCGTTACTCGTAGAGTAAAAGGGTATATGAAAGTCGTGCAAATGTATGTAACAGGCAGAAGGAATCATTTCCGACCATATAAAGTATATATATTCTTGATCAGCATCAACAGCCGGAGTCGATTTAGCCATGTCCGTTGTCCGTCCGTCCGTCCGTCCTTTGTGTCTATTTGAACACCTAGATCTCAGAGATGGTAAGAGATAGAGGTTTGACATGTATGGAACAAATGCTTCTTTTATCTGTCGCAGAATCAAGTTTACTTCCCCCACAATTTTGACGTGAAAAACCTATCTCCCACAGTTTTAAAGATAGATGATTTGTACCTTCTAGAGATAGTTAGTAATTAGCAAAATTGAATCGATTTTTCCATTTGTTTTTCTTTGTGTATGCATTAATCTCAGAGCAGAAGAGGATCCTTTCACCACAATATTTGCTTGCTTGTAATTCTCAAGTTCGAATTCATTGCTCTCCTAATTTTATATACGATCAACTGAAATGTGCGAGAAGCTTGGATGACCCTTTGGGGATGTAAAAACAATTTTACATTTTCTATATTTGGCATTTAACGTTAATTTAGAAAACCTACAACATGCAACGCGTGACAAGCAGTTTGCTAAATAAAAAATATAATAATTCAGTACTCTGATGTAGAGCTACATCTTTCGTTTAAAATTTCCACACGCGTATGTAGGATTTCAATATCCAAACTTTAATGTAGAAAACCTAAATTATATAGGTGCTTGAAAAATGTAAAAGGTATTTGGAAATAAGATGATTGCCCTTGCCCTTGCAGCATTTAACTTTTTAACATTTGCGTTTAGATTTTTATTTTCTACGCGTTGCATGCAGTTTTTCTGCATGCCGCGTGTAGCTTCCAGCACTCCCACGCAGCATTTAACTTTTCTATTTTTCATTTCTACACGTTGCATGCAGTTTTTTTGCACTCCCTGTAAAGCTTTGTGCATTCTATATTAAGCGTGTGCAATTTAGCAAGTGTGTCAACAAAGCACAATTTGCGAGAAAGTTTACTTTTCTGCTTTCATTTGAAGAAAATATAGCTGAAGGCCATCCAATGCTGCCAGAAGCTTACGGGGAAATGCTTCAAAAGTAAAATATTGGTGGCGTTGTGTACTATAAGCTGCTCCAACCGGGTGAAACAATCACAGGGCAACTCTATCGAACTCAATTGATGTGTTTGAGGCGAGTATACGATATCACTGAGCCCACTGTGCCGTACAACAGGTTGCATTTGCCTGGCATGAACAAGTAAATGCAATCGCCCTTTGTCATATATCGCAATATTATCAGCTCTATTCTCTTTTATTGTTACATTCACTTTGATGCCATTTGCCAATTGCTTTTAGCGCCAATTCGCTATCAAATGGGCAAAGCCTTGCCTTAAATTTGTCTAAATCAAAGGTGGAAAAAGGTGAACATGAAAAACGCATTAACTATTCCGAGCGTACATTAAGCCAGGCGGATGCAATAAAATATTTTTCGGCCTACTTCGTGGAGCTGTCTCACGTATACGTAAGTAGGTTTAATTTTTTATGTTAGTGAAACACCACCTTGGATTCGCCTTGGCGTAATAAACGAGAATTCTAAAGATGCCGCTGCAAATCATAAACCAAAATAATAATTACCCAAAGCTTTGTGCGGGGACTTTACAACAAAAGCCAAGCCCACGCGACGACATGGCCACAGGAGACACATGGAAATTTATTGATGTGTGCGTGATGTGACTAGGACAGGCGACAGGAGCTGGTGGCTTCTCCTTGAAGCTGTGCATCGCTCGCCTTGATCCTGGGAAGCCATAAAAGCGTACATAATAATCTCGAATGAGTTACAACAAAAGCCGGTCCTCTCTGTTTGGGTCACACCCTTTCGCTGATGACTGTATTAGGGGAGGGCTATGGCGGCGCCAGCCTTGTTGGTCGTTTGCAGTTTTTATTACAAATTTATAGGCACACACATACACGCACGCATGCAAATAAATCGCCAGACCAGAGGGCGGGGGCGTAGAAGCCATTTTGCGACATTGTCTCAAGGTGCGCGCTTATAATTTCCGTCGCTAACTGGCAGGACCAAGTTTCGCTTTCAATTGCAAAGTTTTTGAAAATTTTATAATGCTTATTTTGACAAACGCAATGTTTGTGCTGGCCCAACACTTTTTGTAAAGTTTCCGTGTCTCTGTGTGTGTGTGTGTGTGTGTTTATCTTTCAGTTTGGTCAACAAGTTTTTCGGCGCTCACCTGCAGACAAAAGACAACACATACGAGCAGGAGATGCTGCAGGACGACAGCAGCAAGGACAAGGCAGGCGACGACATTTAAGCTCAACTAAAGCATGTGTCCGTTTGTTTGCTTATTTGTTTGTTGTGTCCACATTCGACAAAGGAGGACGTTAAGGAAAAGCAATCTTTTTGCTCCTCGGTGTGAAAATCGCGAAAATAAATATTGAACTGTAAGGCCAAAGTCAACAAAGCGAACGGTGCCAAGGATGTGTGCTCTTACGGTGTACACCAACACCTAGAGGCTGGCCGGCCACTTTCTGAAGGGTGGCGGCGGAGTTAGGGTTAAAGCCGCTTTTCGTGCCACATCTGTGTGTGCTATTATTGTGTTGCAACACACTTCGCCATCGGTAATTGGCTTGTTTGTGGTAGGGCTTTAAGTTTTGAATTATGAAAATATCTTGTTAATTGCGGATAAGGGAAAACAGAAGGCAGAACTTGGCGTTAACAGGACATTTTAAGGCAGAGATGACCACAGAGCGACAGAGAATCCGAAACAGCAATTTGAAACGCAATTGAAAAAATTGTTTTTGAATAAAACCAAGACAATGTGTAAATAATTTTTACTAAATGTAATTTTCTGCAAAATCGTATATTACTGCATAATTTCTACTATACTGCGCTGTTCACTTGTAGAAAGAAGCAAGTTTTTGTCGAACACTAAGAGGCTTTGAAGTGAGGCCCCACACGAACTGAACTGAAGTTCCCCACATCACGGTTGCGGCCGTTGCTACGCATAGTCTAATTATACGGTTCTGCTAATAGATGGACTATAGTCGATTTTATATTTCCTAAACTTTGAGGATCTAAATATAATGCTGATTACTATACTACGGGGAGTTTGTTTTTCTGTATGTAATATTTTTAAGCTAGTGATTGTCATTTTTATGACTAATACATCAAATATTACAAATGAAATCAAAATCCCTCTTAATTCTTGCAAATTTATTTCATTCCCCTCAAAGTAGTCTCCCCCCAATGCATTACATCAATCGTTCCAATGTTTTTTTCTTCTCCCGGTATAGTTTTCAATTTCTTCTTCTTATCAGGTTCATTCTTTTATCGTCTCAAAACGGTGTCCATGGAGCGGTCTCTTGAGTTTGGCCCACATTGCCGAAGGTAGGCCAAAATGGCCCCACTCAAAATGGTTTCCACTGGTATGTCGATAGTATCAGACAAGAAGATCCGGGCGTTTATGCCGACATGACCCTTGTTGGAACCCCGTTCGTGAACCATTCTGACTCCAACCTGCAAGCCACATTAGTCGCACTTTCTAAAATGGACAGGCTAAAAAATTTAGCCCCGTGGATGAAACGATCTTCGTTGGAAATGGGCTCGCTTCTTCAAAATTATCTTAATTTTATTTGTTTATAACTTTAATACTTATAATCCTTTAAACTATTAAAGAACCGTGAAGATTTCCCCTCAGAGCTAAGTTAAAATTGTTATTTTTTTGGCGATGCCAACAGTGCTAAAGATTTCCCCATAAAATTCGAATTAAGTAGAATCCATATTGACTTCAGAATCTTTTAAATGTTAACTATGTGAATTTGCAAATATAATCAAGAGTGAGAGGCTAATTTTTCGAAATTTTTTTTATTTCCTTAGGTTTTATGTGAATTTGGCTGTGAGCGTCACGATAAGATTTATTAAAAAATAGCTAAAAGTAACTTGTGGATACATTTATAACATAAATGTGTGATTTTTATCCTAGCATCATAATAACGGCGCTCAAAAAAATTGGCATTAAAACTGACCTATTTTAACAAGAACATACTACTTTGGGCAAAAAATACCACAAAATTTAATTTAAGTTTTTTGGGTTTTCGAGATAGCGACAAATGTTTTGAATCTTTTTACCTAACCTAACATGGTCCTTCTTCTCTAGGGATCAAATTGGGAACTTCGCTGCTACTTAAACGCAAGAGTCGGCATCTCAACCATCACGACTATCGACCTCGCTTGAAAGGTTGCGGCAAATTGCATTAAAGAAGGCAAAGCTCTGTTGGCTAAGAACTTTGCCTTGTATGAAGGACTTGAGCTTCAAAATCAAGAGTTCGAGTCCGCGGGGACCCGAAGAATTTTTTGATATTTTTGTTTATTTTGTTTTTTAATGTTAATAATTTTTAAAAAATGTAAAAAAATTTCAATACGTCCGCACTTCGATATGATTTGTGCCAGCTTTAGTAAGAAAGCTTTTTAGTGGTGTTTTTCCGTGATTATTAATTAACATCAAATTGTTCCGCTTGTGCTGGATTTTTGGATGGTCGTTTTTATACCCTTTACCCATTGAAAATGGGTAAAAGAGGATCATGAAGTTGTGCAAATGTATGTAACAGGGAAAAGGAAATATTTCCGACTGTATCAAAGTATATATGTATATATTCTTCATCAGCATCAACAGCCGAGTCGATTTGGCCACGTTCGTCTGTATGAAGTCGTCGATCTCAGAGACTATAAGATAGAGACACAAATTTTTGCATGTACAATGGTGTATACCGTACCCAGGTCAAGTTTGTTTCGGATTTGCAAAGTTATTCACGAGAGGGAGGGGGGAGGGCTGTGCCTATTTCAGTGTCAGGTGTGTATGTGCGTTTGTTTATGTGAGTGTGTTTGTATGTGTGTCTCAATTGTACAGGGTATTTCGGAGTCGGGTCACTCAACTGCAACGCTTTCAATTGTTTTCTTAGACTATTTACAATTTAATGACCAAAAGAGGTTTTAGGCAGGGCGATACCTTATCGTAAGACTTCTTCAATCTACTGATGGACTATATACTGCACCGGTGCCCACTTGCCAACAGAACGGGCGCTTTTATTAATAAAGATCTATTGCTACTCGCATATGCCGCTGATATTGACAGTATCGGCAAAACCGAACGGGCGGTAAGCAGGGCGTTTTCAGAGATTTAGAGGCAGTCTGGCGTTTAGCGGTAAATGAGGACAAGACGACAAAAAGTCCTTGCGTCTTGGACAATCTGTTACAATGGGAGAATACAACTTTAAAGTTGTAGAGGATTTTGTTTACCTCGAAACGACGATAACCAGCGACAACAACATCAGTCTGGAAATCCAACGAAGAATCACTCTTGCAAACCGATGCTATTACGTGCTAAATAGGGAGCTCAAGAGCAGAGACCTCAAGCGAAGAACAAAGTTAGCCCTATACAAGTCGCTTATCATCCCAGTCCTGCAATACGGCGCAGAAGCATGGACAATGACAGCAGCGGATGAAGCGGCGATTGGCCTGTTTGAACTAAAGATTCTTCCGAGGATTTCTGGATCGAAAAAATGAGGAGCTGTATGTGCTCTATGGGGACACCTGTCTGGACAAGCGCATAAAGCAACAGCGGCTGCGCTGTTTAGGACATGTCACCGTGATGGACGAAGAAGCTCCAGTAAAAAGAGCATATAAATCAAAGGAGGCTAAGCACTATGATGGGACGACCAGGTGCGGGCAGACATTGCCAAGCTTGGTGTGACCAACTGGTGTCAGCTCGCACGGAACAGAAGCGACTGGAGAGCATTAATCGTAGAGGCCCAGACCGTCAAACGGTTGTGATGGCCAATAAAGAAGAAGAAGAATTTACAATTTAATGACGAAAAATATTAAAATTGATGCTAAAAATTTGATGTTATAACAATTGAATGTGTTCTTTACTGTGATTTACGGTACTGCCACGCGGGTGCTTGATAGTCGTATGTGCCGAGATGCCGACTGTTTATTTTAAGTCCCCAAGGTTCTGAGTTCGAGCCCCACAAAACGAAAATTTAAGAGCAAAATTTAAGTTTTTCACAAGGAAGAAAAAGTGTTGTATAGCAGCGATGGCCAGCGAGAGCGAGGCCAAAAAGTGAGAGTGTATTAGTGTGCGAAAATAAAGCTCCGTGAATCTGCTTCGACCTAATCGCTTCGAGCTCTGTCGAGCGAATGACGCCTTTTGCTCTTTTTGGTCTCAGCTTCGGCAAGCGCTCGGGTCGTGTACATGAGAATAGCGAAATGTTTTCGGCCCCGGGATGCCACCAAGGGCCATCGCTGTTGTATAGTACAATCAATATAAGTCTAATTTGTACGTGTAGTGCTGGGATAAAAATAAAAATCAAATCGATAAAAATAAGAATTTCAAATGCATTTTTTTTTTGCTCTTAACGTCATGTCTCAATGTCCACACAGGTCCTTTGTAATTTAGCTGCTATTCCATTTTGTAAATACTTTTATTAGTAATATCCTTCAGGGCTTCTGAAAATGGTTGCTTTCGCTTATGGAAGAGTTCCCCCGTTACAGAAGTTGAATATTCCGGAATAGACAATATGCAGATCTCTTCGTTTGAATAATATAATGTACGAACCAAAATTACTTCCTTCTTCACATTTTATAGTTCCTCCTGATTGATGGATTTTGTTGACCAAATTTCAATGAGGCGTACGACACGAATACGTAATTTAGTGTGACCGTTTCATATTTGGTGGTATTTTGGTGTTGAACAGTTGCACTGGACTGTACGCTACCTTCCATCGGAACTAGGTATTAATTCCGCTAGGCCTTAAATCAATCATTAAGGATGAAGAGAGCTTTATCATGGTACCTTATCGGCGTCTAACCTAATGCTGTCCGATGGAGAAATTTCTTTTTTATTTTCTATTTGCTCTGTTTATTTCTCACTACTGCATTTGTGTTTTTCTTGGTTTTCTGTTTCATTTTTCAAAGTACAGGGTGGTCCATCTAGTGTTTGGAATTTGAACTTTTCATAATTTGACTTTAAAAACGTCAAATGTCATTCGGAAAGTGAATAATATTTAGTAAAAACTTTGACTCGCTATTCGCTTGAAGAAAGTTGGAAAATAACATATTTCCAAAGTGGTGAGTCCTCGACTCAAACTGTGCGAAATTTGAACAAAAACATTTAACAAACTAAACTAGAAACTAGAATGTTGGTGGATAAACCAACCCGTGTACGTACTCGTCCGGTGCGCTCGACCGAAAACACTGCCGAGTCAGCCGTGGTGGTCATTTGACCGAAATTGTTTTTCATAAATAAATGACATGAAGCAACCTTTCCAATAAATATTCAACCTTTGAAAAATATCGAGCCTTTTTTTATAGAAAAATTAAATTCCAATTTTTAAATGGACCACCCTGAATAATTTGTGTTCTTTTTTTTTCTTCCGTGCAGTTTGTATTCTATTATGTTAATTCCTTATTTTTTCTTTCTCTTTCTTCTATTAGATTCGCATCTTCATTTTAGCTCTTTGTTTTTCATTCTTTTTTAAGTATTTTTCGCAGTCTGCTCCTCTCTCTTTCCTTTTTCTATTTCACTTTTCTTCTTTTTCTTATTTACCCCTTTTCCTCCTCTCCTTCTTCCTCTTTGTCTCTTCCCTTCCCCGTGAAAGTTTTGACTTTTTTTTATGACTTCTCTCTTCTTTTTTCTTCTTTTTTTTTTTTTTTTTTTTTTTTTTTTTTCTCCTTTTTTTTTCCTATTTGTCATCGTCTATTCTTATACTCCAATGACATTCTTTTTTTTTATTCTCTAATTTCTATTTTCCATTTATTCTTCTTCCATATTCTATATGTCCTTCTCTTAGCGCTCTATTTTCTTTCCATTCTTACTTCATGTTTTCCACTATTTCTTTGTGTTTCCATTTTTAAACCACTCTTCAAATTTCTGCCTTAAATTTCTCCATAATCTTTTCTAATTCTCTTGGTTCTTCTGTATACTGTTCTTTCATTTTTCATCTCAATATAAATCACAGTCATAGTTTATTATCTTAAAACTGGAAATTAGTTCCACTATTTATCGAGTTTTCATCTTGAAGTTTCAAAGTAGAGTTTGCCACCGATCTCACCACATTGCATTGGTATCCAGGATACAGTTGCAAAACTTTTAAAGTAGCACTTAAGCCTTAAACTAATCTGTAGCTTTTGCTCTTGCATGCTGTGGTTTTTTCTTTGTCTCCTTGTTATTTGGAAATTTTAACGAGACATCTGGGAATTGCATCATTTCGTGTAATTTCTGCTCCGACTGCCTAGCATCACATTGTCCTTGTTGTCCTTTGTCGCAGCGAACACAACTATAATAAATAATGCGCGCTCTGTCTCTGCATCTGTGTCTAAGACACTCACTCACGCACACACACACACAGACAGAAACCCGCACGCCAAAATAGCAAACAAAACGCATGCTTAAAAGAACAACAGCGTCAGACAAGCTGCAGGGAACAACAGGACGACAAGTAGCTGCTGCTGCTGCTGGGGCAATAGAGCAACAACTTGAGCTTGAGCATGGGGGCGTTCCAAGCGGGGCCACGCCCTAATTGAAATTAATGTCCATCCCTTTTCAATAGCAGCAGATAGTTTTCTGTGTTATTTTCCAAGCCAGAATTGACTTGAAGGAGCAAAGTACAAGGGCGTCCCTTCTTATATTTTTTGGCCCTCAATCCTTAAGCATGTTTCTCGGGTATAATGCGCCTTGTTCTTGCCTTAATAGTTTGGACACGCACAAAAGCAGGCTACAATATTTTTCGTTTAACGATTGTTTTGTGTTGCTCGCGGCCGTAAACGGGGGAATAATTAGCCGTTAGCCTTTGTGTTAGCGTGTGTGTGTGTGTGTGTGCCGCGTGCCTGTTGCCTAATGGGCCAACGCAATTTCCATTTTAAAGGATGGCGTGCGCATGTCTAATGTGCCAAACAATCACACTAAATAACTATAATTTTTAACGCTTGCCACAAGGCATACAAAACAAAAATCAAATCAACAAAAGACGACACTCACGTCAAGTTTGTGCGAGGGTTGCTTTTAAAGATGCTTTCCAAAAAGTTGGGTATGAATACTATAATGAATTTGGATTGTTTTTGGTTCTTTTGGAGAACACATCTGCAATCACCATGATAAACAGGATGGGAGACAGATCAAAGCCCTGTCGAACGCCGCTCAGGACTGGGAAAGGATGCGACAGCTTTCGACCATGGTTCACTCTGCACTGGACGCTGTCGTATGTCGCTCTGATGAGGTAAATAAGTATTTCCGGTATCCCCTCCTTCGCAACCCTTTCCAGATGCAATCCCTGCTTACGCTGTCGAAGGCTTAAGCGAAGTCTACAAGAAAGTCCGATCTGTATTCGTCGTCGGACATGTTTATGATCTGGTGACGGACCTTTTTTGAACCCGGTTTGCTCTTCTCAGATCGATCCAAAATAAATCTCGCTACGTGCTTTGAAATAGTGGGCAACACAGCACAGACTCGAGCCAGTTGTCGCATTCACGTAAGTCGCCCTTTTCATATTTGCACCAAGATGCCCTCCAACCATTTGAGAGCTCCTCAGTAGTTCCGAGTCAGTTGTAACAACCCCTTCAATAAACTGAAAATATCTTAATGGCAACTGGGGATCGGAATCGCTCTTTACTCGCAGCTGTCGAGAGCCAGCTCTTGCTCTCAGGTCATGGCACAAAGCCGCTCAGAGCTTCGGTCATTTAGTCGAGACTGTGGCTCACGGCCTATAGCTGGTGAGAGCCAAAAAAGGCAGAGCACGGGGTTCGCTCATGAGTAATTCCGAGCTGTTTATTCTGAAGTAGTTGACTTTGCATTTAAGGCATTTGGACGGCTTATCGTCATATCTCCGACGACATATCTCCGCGCAGAACATTTTGCCGGCGGAGTTATGTCGCTTTTTTCCGCAGTGATCAATGGCGGAGAAATTACGTTTTAAAACGTTACAAACGACATATCTCCGTGCGGAGGAATGAATGTAAGTCGAGCTGGGATCTGTACTCCGCATATATCTCCGAAAGGTTGAGTAGGAGATTTTGACCAGCTGTTCTAAGTCTCCTTCTGAAGGGTGATTTTTTAGCAACTTTCTTTTTGGCTTGTTGCTGTCAAACATGTTCAGTTTTATCTAAATTTGAACTATGAATTGACTTACATAAGAACAACGCTTGTAGATTATTGAATTTTGTTTTCAAAATTTGGGCGACCTTCTGAGGCGGCTATTTGGAAACTTATGACTTATAGCCTATTTCCACCAAAGAAAATAAGCTTCATTTCTTAAAATAAAAAGATTTGAAGAAAATGATATCATTTCTTCCATACAAGTTGTTTCTTCATTTTGGCCTTAATTTCTTTCATTTCTTAAAAATTATGGCATTCCCCACGAAGGAATTTGGTAGTTTTTAAAAAATACTCGCTACACTCTAGTAACAGAAAGTGTCATAACCAAAAATATTTAATTTAATTTAAAAATCGCAATTTTGTTTAAACAAAATAAGTCCAAAAAAGTTGTGTATTTAGCTTTCTGCTGATAGTTCAGGGCCTTAACAATGCATTCGCCCCGCGAAATTGCTGTCATGACGTGACATTTTTTACTAAATATTGCATTAAGTGCACGTGAGTTTAAAAGTGGCGCCTGTTATTTAAATTAAACTTTTCAGCTGTTTTTGACAACGTATCATTGTGAATGTCAAACAAATACACTTTGTCAATGTAAATGGTAAAATTTTAAGAAATGAAAATGATAAGAAATGAACCAGAGGAAATAGGATATTAAGGTCGCAAAAAATTTGTATTATTGGACAATAAACCACCAACACGCATACTTAGAGAGCGGACAGAGAAAAATATTGTAGCTGTATGAGCGTGAATTATCGATTCGGCGCCGTACGCAGCAATTACTCCTTTAGATGGAAAATTTTAAGGAAGGATTTGGGTATAAAACCTTTTAAAATTACAGCTGGTTCAAGAACTGAAGACACACGACCTACCACATCGGTTAACTTTTGGTGAATGGACGCTGGCAAAGTTGGATGAAAGTCCACTTTTTTATCGAAAAAATTTGTTCAGCGAAGAAGCTCATTTCTGGTTGAATGGATACGTGAACAAACAAAACTGCCGTATTGGTAAGAACTTCCAATGCATTCCAAAAAATGCACTGTTTGGTGTGGATTATGGGCCGGTGGCATCATTTGAGACTAATTTTTTAATGAAGTCGAAGAACGTTACCGTGAATGTATAGCGCTACTGTGCGATGATTACAAGCTTTTTTTTTGCCCAAAATGGCTGACATGTGGTTTCCACAATACGGTGCCACTTGCCACACAGCTCGCGAAACAATTGCCCAATTGACAGGCGAAATCGGTGAAGAGTTTATTTCACATTTGGGGGCGGTTAATTTGCCGCCTAGATTGTACGATATAACGCCATTAGGCTTTAGCCACGAATAGCCAAAAGCCCGTAACAGTTGACGCGCTAGAAGACTATACTATAGAATTTATTCGTAACATACCGGCCGAGATGTTGTACTGTGGTCCCAATTGCCCTTTTTTTTGTCCTAAAGTCCGCATATGAAAGTTTTTAATTTTTAAACGTCTTTAGTATTTTTTATACCCTGTACCCATTAAAAATGGGTAAAAGGGGATCATGAAGTTGTGCAAATGTATGTAACATGGAGAAGGAAACATTTCCGACCCTATAAAGTATATATATTCTTGATCAGCATCAACAGCCGAGTCAATTTAGCCATGTCCATCGTCCGTCCGTCTGTCCGTCTGTCTGTATGAACGCGTCAATCTCAGAGACTATAAGAGATAGAGACCCAAATTTTTTCGTGAACATAGGTGGATACCGTACCCTGATCGAGTTTGTTTCAGATTTGCAAAATTTCCCTCCCCCTCCCTCCTTAAACCGCAAAAAACTGTCAGAGCTACAATTTTAAAGTTACAACATAGTGGCTTAGCATATTTGATCTTTGGCCGTATATCTATCTATTCTGAAACTCACATTAAAATCTAAGCGAAAACACCAAAGTTATTCACGAAACCAAACGTACTACCAAGTGTGAAATATAGGATGTTTGAAGCCACCGTTCGGTCAATCATGCTATATGCTGCACAGGTTTGGGGTTTTCTGGAATATGACGAAGTGGAGAAGCTTCTTCGATTTTTCATAAAGAAAATATTTAGGTTACCACGCAATACTCCGAACTATGCCCTATTTGTAGAAACTGGACTTTCGACCCTCTATACCCAAACGCTAGGATTACATTTTTTCTTATAAAAGGAAAATTTTCCAAATGCCTGAAACCCGCTTAGCTTCCGTTGTTGCCAAATCCCTGCTGTTGAGTCAAAGTCAGTGCTTCGAAACATGGAGAACACTTGCAGAAGAATTCAATGCTAATTTGGAGTTGACTAATCCAAATACGTGGGAGAGATCTCATCGAATATTATTGCAAGGAACCGTTCAAAAATCTCACTCTGATTTTATGCAGCAAGCTAGGAGCAGCTCTACGAGGATACTGTACAGACAACTAAGCTACTCATTGGGGGAAAACCACTATTTTCACGACAACAACAGCCTTAGCCTAATATCTTTTGTATTCAGAGCTAGATGTGAAATGCTGAACCTACGTTGCCGCCCATATGTCAACGACACGGAAGCCATCTGCACCCTCTGCAATTTAAACGCTAAAGAAGACACGTTTCACTTCATTGCAGTTTGCCCAATTTTACAGGAAATTAGAAAGGTGTATTGGAAGCAAGGAGAATTTAGTCAACAACGAGCCATTGAAATTTTAAACGGAGAAAATTGGAATATTCTTTTTAAATTTCTTGTAGAAGCATCAACATATAGAAATCGTATAATGTCTGAAGATTTTTAGTATAGTCCTAAACCGCCTAGGTAAACAAATTGTATTATAGCATATAGTTATCGCAACAGCTGACGGCTTTAAGCCAAAGCTGAGTTATGTTATTTTATTCAAATCTGTAACCCTACCTTAGTCACAACCTCAGAACGATACGGTATCTCGCGACGAGCGGGGAATCCGAGTGTAGTACGAGTGTGTGGCTATTGGGATTGTAGGTCACCAACTATGTACACTTTGAAACCATATTTTGTGAATGAAATAAAGCACTACTACTACTACTATTCACGAAACAAATTTTGTAAAAAAAAACTATGTGTGCTTTTGTTTTGTAATTGTTATTTATGTTGTTGTTGTGGTGTCTTTTTAGTACGACCTAACGTAAAATTGATTCTGTTTTGTGGGGCAGAAGTAGTGAATAAGATCCAATTAACTCCAGTTGTAAACGTCCAATTAATGTCCAACCTGTGTGTAACGAGGTGGTATTAACAGTTTTTGCGCATATTTGCGCCATTGCAAAATAAACTGAATCATTGCAGGCGAAGAGAAATGCTTGACGTTTGGAGGAAGAACAAGCAGAAAAGTAGAGCGCTGTTGGAATGGGCAACTGTTAAGTCAATATTAAGTAACTGTTCAGTCACTGGTTGGTCACTGTTTAGTTACCGTTCTGTCACTGTTTAGTCCAGGGTTAATCACTGTTTTATTACTGTTAAGTCACTGTTTAGTCACTTTTTAGTCGCTTTTCAGTCACTGTTTAGTCACTGTTTATTTACTCTTTTATCACTGTTAAGTCACTGTTCAGTCACGGTTTAGCCACTGCATAGTCACTGTTCAGTCACTGTTCTATCACTAAATCCCTCTTTTCACCTCTTTCCCCTTCCTTCACAGCGTCACGTGACGCGAAATCAAATTAACCTCCACTGAAATCGTCCGTAACGAAATTAAAGAGTTTGACATCAAATGAAAAATATCTTTCAAAAGATATTAAAATTTTAATTAAAAAGATTTGTCCCTGAAGAACAATGACAAATAAAATCGGTCGATAACGTTTGACATTTGAGATGGAGAATCAAGCCGGAGAAATATTTTAACCGATTTATCGAAAGAGAACGATGCTTCCGTTTTTCTACATGCTGCGTAAATTTCGGCAAAAAGTCTGGTAATATAGAATTGTCGTTTATTTTGCAGCAAACATTGTAAAAGGCCGATAAGTCAGAGATTAGAAACTCTGGTATTCATAAAACCATTCCTTTAACAGACGATGAAGCCTGAGCCTTTTTCTGACATCGTTCACACAGCCATATCACAATGCAGACCATCAGGTTATGATGATTCTTATGATTTTGTGAAATTGATATAACACAATAATTATATAATAAATCTTATTAAATTGTTTCTAAAAACAGTACGGAAAAAAATCATTTGGGAGCTTGGTGGATTTGTATGGTAGGAAGGTGCAGGTGTGGCCCAAACAAGACATAATTTTATTCGAAATTTATATTTGTTAGATCAAATACAAGTGCCAAATTGCAAAGCATTATCTTTATTTTTGGACTTTTGGCAAAAAAATAATGGCAATTGGGACCACTGTGTGTTGGAGAGTATGCCAAAATTGAGCCCGCGGTCAACATTTACTGAAATCATATTCATACTTTAAAAATATATTATATTGTTCTATCATACATTTTTCTGAATTTTTATGTATTTTTGTTTAATCGAATCAAAAGCTGATAAAAAAATCACCTTTTACTTACGGCGTGGCAATGGCAGAGTATGTGTTGTACTGTTTCCTTCTCTTCTTTGTAGCTGCAAATTTTGCAGAAGTCAAGGTAAGTGAGCGTGCTGCGTGTCGGTCAATAAGACAATGGACCCGTTAGGGTTCCCACCAGAAGCAATATGTGTTCCCTTCTGTGAGGGAATTTTTAAGCGTAAAAACTTTATTAAAATGTCTCCGCACAGGAGCAAAGCTTTTGCCATGTAGCCATGTAGTCCACTTTCAAAATAATTTCTGGATCTTTAAATCACCAATTTGAAGTCTTCGGGTCAACTCTTGTCTTCTGCAATCATAGCGTAAAATATCATATTCATAAAACACAACCTAACACCTAAGAAGTGTCCTTTTGAAACGATTTAAAGTAAATTTTGCGTTAGCGACTAGGGTCAGTGTGCGCGCAACACCAACGCAAATCATTTATATACACGTTGTGGATCACAAGTTAGATTTTAGAAAAGCCATTTTGAGTGTAAAAACAACATCGCTTGGAAGACTGTTTCCAGTACAAAGTCAAAACTACAACCGTGTTAAATTAAAGATCTATAATTCTGTACACTCTTCTTTCCACGACCTGTTCCCAAACTCTGCATAAATATGTTCTATCTCATTACCTCATCAGTAGAAGCAACCCAATCAAAGTTAATCATCCGCTCAATACCTTCAATTGACAAACCTTTCTCTGGCGGTCTCATATCTTTGTACAAATATGTTTATTAAGAAAAATAAAAATTGGGGGCATTGAGCAGAACTAAAACTGATCACTGATCAGTCTTAAGAAATTGCTGTTACTATTTAGTCTACTTAAGGGGATCGTATTAAATTCACCCGAAAAGTAGGCCATGAAAATCATATAAATGTACTTCAACAATTGGAGATTAATCACAAATTTAAAAGAGAAAGGCAACCCTCGTTGGTTCTGCTGCTTAATGTGTGTGGCAGCGATTTCGGATTTTTTTTTAATTTCTTGAAAAGGTTTCACCTTTTTTTTTTTGGTTATTACGTAACGCACAGCAGCAGCAGCAGCAGCAACAACTACTGTATTTTTATATGAATTACAATAATAAAGAAAACGACGCACAGTCAGCAAAAGAAAGAAGGCAGACACAACAAGATGGGCTAAAATAAAATCATAAAAATTACAAAAGGTAGAGGTAAAAGAGACAGCTCACGAAATGCGTTCAAGAAAAATCGCCGTAATAAAGCCAGGCGTCTGGGGTCTCTGCTGCAAATAAAACAATTTGAGTGGAAATAAAAAATAAGCCAGCAACAGCAACAGCAACAATAACAAAAGGCAAAGGGGAAATGGGAATGAGCGCTTAACGCAACGCCCGAAATGTAACTGAAACGCAATCCTTTGTAAGGATAAGGCAGGAGCAATGGAGAGACAAACAATGCGAAAGGAAAGCGCATCTTAAATTATTAATAAGCAGCATAAGAAAAACAAATGTATGCGAATGAAGCAACAAGACAACAAGAAAGTTGCCAGCACCAACAGGAAATGGGTTTCGTCCTTTGACCAGCAGCGTGGTAGTGCAACGGACGGGTTAGTGGAAAGTTAAAGTGGGTGTCATGAGATGCTTCGCTTGATGTTAGAAAAACACAAACAGCAGAGTCAAGCGCAAAAGCTACCTGAGTGACGGGCAAAAAAATAAAGGAAAAAACAGAAACATAAAACGGAAGCTATTAAGTTCAAAGTCCTGTCAGCTTATCATTATATAAGCCAAACGCAGAGATGCAGTTAAGACAAAATGTTGTGGCTGGCAAAATTAAAAAGTATTTTCAATCATATTGGAAATTGCACAACACGGCTCAAATAACGAAATTTATAACATTAAACAGGAGACGTTAGACCACATAACGTTAATTATGTGGACATTCGCCACATACACTTCAGATCAATTGAAAATTAATTAAAAAAAATTGTTACGTGTTTGTAACGACAGAAGTTAACCGGGGGCGACACAGAAAACAGGAGAGATTTTCTTATAAAAGATTGAACTTTGATTTTAAACTGCTTGAAGTTATATGTAAAGTGGGACGAAAAAGCTTTGCTATTAGATCAGATGGTAATTGAAACCGACTGTTCAAAGCCAAGTATATTTGAGCTATTGATTCCAAAACGCTCAAATTCACCATCTGGTCTAGCAGCCTAAGATATATTTTACACTTTACATATAAAGTGGTACAATGTAAATGGGAAATGGTTTATCCACCAACATTCCAGTCTCACGAACTCGCTTCACGAATTGATTTTTCGAAACATTTTTTTTTAGTTCAATTTTTTTTTTTCAAATTTCACACAGTTTGAGTCGAGGACTCACCACTTTGGAAAAATGTTTTTAATATTTCCCAACTTTCTTCAAGCGAATAGCGACTCATTTCGTAAATGTCAAAGTTTTTACTAAATATTAGTCGCTTTCCGAATGACATTTGACTTATTAAAAGTCAAATTATGAATTGTTTAAAAATATATCTGATTAATTTAAGTTAGAAGCCACACAAAGTACGGTTGTCGATATATATAAAAATATCAATATCAATAATATTAAAAATAAAAATTTTCAATATCGATATTTGATACATCGGGTCCAAAAATCATCGATATATCAGTTTTTCTAAAGAATAAGAAAACTAGAAAGTTTTTAAGGAACGTCTTCATCATAAGACTACTAATGACCATTTTTAATGGCCGTTATATTTTATTTTCCCAACAGGATAACTTTAAGATTTAAATGACTTAGTTTTCTGAAAGTAAATATAAAATAAAATTTAAAATACTTAAAATCTTCGGAAAATGCTTAAACAAATTTTACCAAGAAATTATATGCCTAAACTGAATTCCTAGCACGCGCAACATCAAATATTTAGGACATTTAAGGATTTTGTCTTTGTTGTTATATTTTCTTATTTGGGGTTTATAGTTTCTTTCCCTGAAGACGAATTCCGAAGGGGTTTAAAATATATTGGAAAATTAAAAACTCGTGTTTGGTTTTATTTAAGCACGTAAAAAACGTTGACCTCAAGCCGGCTAGAATTCACAAATAAACAGGACTAAAACAAAAAACAACAACTATTTTTATTCCGCTCAAAATAACGAAGAAAATAAGGTATTGGTTGAATGGAGGAATTTATTTTATGCCCATGGTTTCTAGATGAAATTTTTTTAGAATTACCAGTTGCTTTCGTTTTTTCTATACCTATGTGCGAAAAAATCGAGTCTTGTTATGATATTTGGCTCCAGGAATTTATTAATTGTTGTTTAGGCACCGCGACCAATCGTGGTCTATTGTGCCCCTCTACTTGGTTAATAACTCTCCTAGTAGCCCAATTTTCTATACAATGGTCAGGATTTTAGTGGGCTCTAGGATACTGATATTGTCCTGCTTTTTTCTGATATATCGTTTATAAAAATATCGTTTATAATAAATCGATATATCAATGTATCGATTAAATATTGACAACCCTAGCACAAAGTAACTAAAAGCCATATACGGGGGTGCCATAGAAATCACTACCGATTTTCGTATAAACGCTTAAATTTTAAATTAAAACTGTTTAAATTTATATGTAAAGAGGCACCAAAAAGCACGCCTACTTGATCAGATGGCAAAAATAAAGCGAATTTAAACCGACTATACAAAGCCAAGTAGATTTGAGTAGTTGATTCCAAATCGCTCAAATTCACCATCTGATCTAGTAGGCGTGCTTTTTGGTGCCTCTTCACATATAAATTCGAGCAGTTTTAATATAAAATACAAGCGATTATACGAAAATCGCTAGTAATTTCTGTGGCACCCCCGATAGTGTGTGAAGTGCTTCCCATCCTAATTGTGTGTTTTTCTTTCATAATTCGACAATCGTGAACATCCGATCTTCAAAAGAAAGTAAATGCATTTTTAATCAAACTTAGAATGAACTTTAATCAAATATATAATTTCCATTTTGTTCGATAACCTTTTGCCATCTTCCCGGCAAATTTTGTATTCCACGCTCATAGAACTTCTGGCCTTTATCTGCAAAAAACTGAACCAAGTGCGATTTTATAGCCTCATCATTGCCGAAAGTTTTACCATTTAAGGAGTTCTGCAAAGATCGAAATAAATAGTATTTTTTTGGTGAAGGGAGAGGCATATATGGTGGATGCATCAAAACTTCCCAGCCAAGCTGTCCCAGTTTTTGCCGGGTCATCAAAGATGTGTGTGGTCTGGCGTTGTCATGATGGAAAATGACACCTTTACGATTGATCAATTCTGGCCGTTTCTCGTTGATGGCTGCATTCAATTTGTCCAGTTGTTGACAGTAAACATCCGAATTAATCGTTTGGTTCCTTGGAAGCAGCTCAAAATATACCACACCCTTCCAATCCCACCAAACAGACAGCATAACCTTCTTTTGGTGGATATCAGCCTTTGAAGTGGTTTGAGCTGGTTCACCATGCTTGGACCATGATCGTTTTCGATTAACGTTATTGTAAACAATCCATTTTTCATCTCCAGTTATGATTCGCTTTAAAAATGGATCGAATTCATTGCGTTTAAGATGCATATCACAAACGTTGATTCGGTTTGTTAAATGAATTTCTTTCAATTCATGTGGTACCCAAATATCAAGCTTTTTCACCAGTCCAAGACTTTGTATGTGATAATGAACGGTTGATTTTGGTATATTTAACTTCTCTCCTATCTCACGCTCAGTTACATGACGATCCAATTCGATTAATGCTTTGATTTGGTCATCATCAACTTCATTTGGCCGACCTGAACGTGGCTCATCTTTAAGTGAAAAATCTCCAGAACGGAATTTGCGAAACCAATTTTGACACTGTCTTTCTTTTAAGGCTTTATCACCATACACATCACGTAACTTTTTAGCAACTCTCTCTGCGCTTTTTCCTTTACGGAAATAATAAAGTAAAATATGACGAAAATGCTCTTTTGTGGACTCCATATTAAAAAGGGCGCCAATCAAACAAATGTAAACAAAATTACGCGCACTTTTTTTCTAAAGCAAGCTAATAGTGACAGCTAATAACTGACAAAAGAAAGAATGCAATTACAGAGTCACAAGCAGTTAAAAAAATTATAAACGCCGACTATATGAAAAATCCGCAATTACTTTACTATTTAACTGAATGTTCAATTTTTGAATGATGATATAACAATATCATGAGTGATTATAGATGCATTTTTAGACAAATTCATGGGATTTATAGGTCGATTTTAGTTCACACCAAAATCCTGCCCAAAATTATACGACACCATGAAAATTTTAGTTTCGACCCTCGTAGGAGAATGGGAAAGCATAATACAACGAAATCAAGTATGCAGAATTAAAGCTTAATGAATTCTGCTTAAAATCTGATATTCTTATCTCTGATTGCATCTCGCGTTTTCAAGTAGCGGTTAAAAAAGCAAAAAAGTTCGATTTTTGTCATGTCTGCAAGTGTATCAAAATTATACGACATATTTCAAATATTGCGGCTGGAGAGAAAGATTTGGTTTCAATACAATTTTTTTATATATCTGCTAACAATTTAATGAATTTGTAATAAAATGCCGCGTGGGCGTTTGTTATCCGACGAGGAAAAGGGAAGGATAAGAGCCTACAACGATGTTGGCTTTAATGAAAGCGAAATATCGCGAAAAATCGGTCGAACACGTTGTTTTATCACCGAATTTTTGAACAATCCGGATGAATATGGTGTGAAGCATAGCTCTGGAAGAAAACCCAAGTTGTTTGACCGCGAAAAACGTCGCATAGTACTTAAAGCTAGCAATTCGATTGCTTCGTGCTCCACACTTGCCGCATGTTGCAGTAAGCCTGTGTCACGGATGATTGTTTGGCGGACGCTGCAATCATCGGAGTGCATTGTCAGAGGAGTCTTAAAAAAGGCTCCGTTCTTAAAGCCGCACCACAAAACAGCACGACTTCAATTTGTGGAAATAAAACTTGGAGAGAAACTGGGCCTCGGTATAAAATTTTTACTATATTTTGTTTAAACAGCTTTGTTCAATATTTATCATTTAGATAATTTTTTTGATGAAAAAAAATTTTGTCCTGACGGCCCAGATGGGTTTCGGCACTATTGGATAGATTTGAGTAAGGATCCACTTATGTTTTCCAAACGCAATTTCGGAGGCGGATCCGCAATGGTTTGGGGAGCCTTTCATGCGTCTGGAACGCTTGATCTGTGCTTCACAAGCTGCAGGATGAACAGTGGGGAATACAAAAAAGTATTGGAGGATCGTCTTCTGCCATTTTTGGAAAAAAATATGGAAAGAGATCTTGTTTTTCCGCAAGATAATGCATCTATTCACAAGAGCAGAGAGACCCAGCGCTTCATAAGTGATCACCATATAAATGTTTTGGATTGGCCAGCATGCTCCCCTGACCTAAACTCAATTGAGAACATTGTAGGTATCTTAGCCAGGCGTGTTTACGCCAATAACAACAAATTTGAGAATGTCGAAAGCCTCAAAAGCGAAATTTTGGCTCAATGGTCTCTTTTAGACCAAAATTTACTTACAAATTTAGTGAATTCAATGCCTAAGAGACTTTTCGAGGTAGCAAAGGCTCAAGGTGGCTCTATTATTTATTAAATATTGTTTATATTCCATTCTAAGAATAAAATATTAACTAAATCCAACAAATTGACATGTGTCGTATAATTTTGATACACTTGCAGACATGACAAAAATCGAGCTTTTTTGCTTTTTTAACCGCTGCTTGAAAACGCGAGATGCAATCAGAGATAAGAATATCAAATTTTAAGCAAAATTCATTAAGCTTTAATTCTGCATACTTGATTTCGTTGTATTATGCTTTCCCATTCTCCTACGAGGGTCGAAACTAAAATTTTCATGGTGTCGTATAATTTTGGGCAGGAGTTTTTTATGGGCTAAGAAAATGCCAATGGCCCTTGGACCTAACCACCCGCTGCTGCTGGCTGCTCTGTGATTTATGCCGCGCGGTCAAGTGTAAGTTCTCCCGTTTAGCACCTCAGGGCGGGAAATTGGGTTTAACAGGCACGGCTGGCAGCTCGTTAAATTTGCTGCTGTTGTTTGTCTGGCGTTTTATTAAATAATTTTTTTGCTGTTTTAATTTTTTTTATGAACTGTCGGCAACTGCAGAATTGCGTGCTGTGATTTCCCTTAATTAGCCAGAGCGGATCAGGATCTGACAGAGTCGAGTCGGGTCGGGTCGGTCAGTTCATAATTAGAGAGAAAGAGATACAATGCAACGTGATGCTTGTCAACGGTTAAGTCGCAGCAGCATTTTTTAATAAATACCAATTTATTGGCTGCTCATTAACCTTTGGTTCTTTGGAAATATAATAACAAAATGGGAAAATCGAAAGCCCCTTTAATTATTATTTAATTGCGCTGATGTGCTGTAATAATATGGGGTACGGGGAATGCTTTGAGAAGATTCTGTTGTTTTATAAAAATAACTAAAAATTTGATTTAGGATTATATTATCAATCAACCCATGAAAAACTCTGTTTAAAATTGATTTGTCAAGATGCCAGCGTAAAAATTGGCACATAATTTATTTCAAAACTACTTTCCTGGTGTTAAAACACGTTTAATAAATGCATTCGCATAATTTTGTAGCATACTTTTCTGCATGATTAACTGAATTAATGACCAATTGTTCTTTTAAAACAAAATGTACAAATGATTTTACTAAATCGAACCAGCTAAATCAGAAAATTAAGTGCATTTGCACATAAATTAGCACCACTTGTCTGGCAGAACAAAACTAGCCAAAAAGACACAACCACAAAACGGACACAAACAGATTTATCTTTCCGACCAACAGAAAACTACAAATTCTTTTTCCTTGGCCCAAATTAAATTTTCCCTGAAAGCAAAATGTCATCCAAAGACAAAACAAAAACCCAACAGAAGCGTCCACTCATCTTTGGTCAGCCAAAAACCAAAAAAAAAAAAGGCTGCAGGAAATCATTTATTAAACGCAAAGTGACACGACAAAGGAGCAGTGGCATCGGAACTCAGGCTCCCTGTAGGCATGTTGGAGCACAAATTAAAAGAGCATTTATATTGGTTAAGCCCTGTCCGTTTCATGCAATTGCACAGAGTTTGCTTTAAGCCCACACCCGCTAACGAGCCACCATTATGGCAACAATAAGCACTGTTTCCTTCAAAATATCTTTACTTACATAAAAGTCCACAACAAAACATGGCGCATACGTTTCGCTTTCATTCAAAAATAGATTTATGTGTGGCATTCAAACGAAAGGACAACGACCAACAACAAAATAAAGAAATATGTTTGCAGCATTTATCAAAATGTGAAATTTTTTTTGGGAAAAACCTTCTTTCTTACGTTTGACATCATTATTCTTCAACAACATCAGCAAAAGCAAACAATGTGCAGTGCATTTTGGTATCATTAAAATGTGATCACTTGGTATTAAAGTTGTAGTCAAATGAGGAGTAAGAGAGGACCAACAACATCCTTTGCCATCTTGGCAGCAACAATTTGATTTACTGCCACACATTATTTTGCTGTCTGTGTGTGTAAGCGAGTGCTTTGCAATAATGTCAACAATGGACCCACCCTAGCGACCATTATCTACTAGCATGTATGTGTGTGTGTCTGTGTGCGTGCTCCAGTTTGCTGGCTACATTTACATTTAGCAACATTTTGCACCACTTGTTGACTTTATGCCATTGGGTCGCGATTTGCATGATTTTCGCATTTAAACGCTTAATTTAGTATTTAATAAATGCTGCTGCTAGACCATGCCCATTCAGGCTCCTTTCTGTGTGTAAGACAGGACTTACCTTGACTCCAATGTGAACCGATGTGAAATCTGTTTTATGTATTGAAGATATCGGTATTGGTAATGGCATAGGAAGGGGGCAGGACATCATGGTCGCTACCTGAGAGAGAGAGAAAGAGAGAGATAGAGAGTGAGACACAGGTTAGTTTGATTAGTTGGTATAAAAAAAACAATGCAGTTCGAATAGCAGCCAAATTAAAGCTCATTGATTAGTCATATGAAATTAAGGAAGGAACAATTTTGACCAATTTTATGAAATAATTATACAAAATTCAAACTAGCGAATTTCATACAACTTATATTTGAAACCAGAAAATCCTTGATTTAAGTACGGAATTTCTGGATTCAAGAGCGTTTTTAAGAATCCCAAAATTCTGGATTTTAAGAACGTTTTGGATATGTTAATCGGGATTTTTTAAAGAACTTTCAGAGCTCAAAATAAGCATGATCTAGACTTGTTTATGTTAGTCAAGAGCGATTCGTACTTAAAGTAAGAACGAAATGCTCTTAAATTAAAATCTTTTTTCTTGAATAAAGAATTTTATTCCCCATTTTTGAATTTTTAACATTGAATTACAAATTTAAGAACGAATCAAACTTAAAGTAAGAATTTTCAAGAGCGAATCGTTCTTAACAAATTATAGAATGAAACAGGATAAAATTAAGAGCGAATTGTTCTCCATTTCCATGCATTTCCTCTCAGTTCGATGTTCCGTAGACTTTTCCCAACGACTGCCTTCTCATGTCAGAATTGCTATTATTGCAGGAGTCAATTGTCCAGACTGCGAAACAACCAAATAAGAACCGAGCAAAAACACCAAACTTCTAGTCAAGATCTTCTGGACCTAATGGGGGCGTATGTGGTCAGGTAAAGCTGCTGATCGGTTCAACTTGGCGAACCCAGCGTGATCCTAGTTTACTGCGTCCAACGGTAACAGAGCAATGCATCCGCAACGCTGCTGGCTAACGTGAGCGGCGACCCGCCCTTCCCTACAGGGTATAATATATAGGGTTAGTGCGTCGGGTTTGGTACCCACCACCGTAAAAAATCTCCACCAATGAAAACTGCGACTACAATGCCTCGGATACGGACCCCCTCTGACGTCGACTCACGCAAACGTTTTAAGGACCACGATTTGAGGATATGCACCTGGACACCGAAGAGGAGACCCTGCAGTTTGCGCCAACTACCGCGGGATCAGTCTCCTTCCCATTGCATATAAGGTTCTGTGGCGCATTATTTGTGAACGTCTTAAGTCGCTTATTAACACACTGATTGGACCTTATCAGTGTGGCTTTAGACCTGGTAAATCCACCACATCATCCACAGACCAGATATTCACATTACGCCAAATCCTGGAGAAGACCTATGAGAGAGGCATCAACACACACCATCTATTTGTTGATTATAAATCAGCCTTCGACACGCCGATAAGGTCAAAGTTTTTTGAAGCCTTGTCTACCCTTGGTATACCAGCAAAGTACGTTCGTCTTTGCATGATGACGTTGAGAAGTACACAAAGCTCCGTCAAAATAGGAAAGAACCTTTACGAACCATTTGATACCAAGAGAGGTTTTAGGCAGGGCGATACCTTATCGTGTGACTTCTTCAATCTACTGATGGAATATATCCTGCGCCGGTGCCCACATGCCAACAGAACGGGCGCCTTTCTTTATAAAGATCTAATGCTACTCGCATATGCCGATGATATCGACATCATCAGCAAAAACGAACGGGCGGTAAGCAGGGCGTTTTCAGAGATTGAGAGGCAGTCAGAACTGATGGGTTTAGCGGTAAATGAGGACAAGACGAAATACCTTGTATCCGCGGACAAAAAGTCCTTGCGTCTTGGACAATTTGTTACAATGGGAGAATACAACTTTAAAGTTGTAGAGGATTTTGTTTACCTCGAAACGACGATAACCAGCGACAACAACATCAGTCTGGAAATCCGACGAAGGATCACTCTTGCAAACCGATGCTACTACGGGCTAAGTAGAGAGCTCAAGAGCAGAGACCGCAAGCGAAGAACAAAATTAGCCCTATACAAGTCGCTTATCATCCCAGTCCTGCAATACGGCGCAGAAGCATGGACAATGACAGCAGCGGATGAAGCGGCGATTGGCGTGTTTGAACGAAAGATTCTTCGGAGGATTTATGGACCTTTAAAAGTTGGCGATGTTTTCCGCATTCGAAATAATGACGAACTGTATGAGCTCTATGGGGACACCTGTCTGGTCAAGCGCATAAAGCAACAGCGGCTGCGCTGGTTAGGACATGTCACCAGGATGGACGAAGAAGCTCCAGTAAGGAAAGCTTATTATTCGAAGGCGGCTGACTACGGAGGACGAGGCAGGCGGGGGAGACCTCGACTAAGATGGGATGAACAGGTTCGGGCAGACCTTGCCAAGCTTGGTGTGACCAACTGGTCCCAGCTCGCACGGAGCAGAAGCGACTGGCGGACATTGATTGCAGCGGCCGAGACCGTCGAACGGTTGTGATGCATGCATCGGGCCAATCAAGAAGAAGAAGAAGAAAAACACCAAAGTTATGCAAGTGCGCCGCCTCATTTATTCCAATAAATTTTAAAATAAAAAGCAGACCTATCAAAAAAGGTATATAAAGGATGTCAAGACGCACGAAAATATTTTCAATCGCAGAAGTTAACTCAATATTAACTTAGGAACGGGGTATTTTGCAGTCGGTGCACTCGACTGCAACACTCAACTTGTTTTAAATTAAAAGTTAGCTTGGTTTAAGAAATGTTTAAGTCGAACACAAACACACGTGAATCGATTGACAAGACAACACATCAAAGACGGAAAAAAATGTAGCAAAACCAATTTCTTTCGCTGTTTGTCTGTTAGCCAATACATGGACACAGTTAGACCAGCGTTTTAAAATGTGAGCTTTTCGGAGAGCTAAATGAATGAACGGTAAGGTCATATCATCCGAAGAAACAATAATGACTTAATGAATTGAAAGATGCAGCTGGGCACACCTACCAACATATGGCGGCAAGTAATCAGAAAGGAGCACAAACTATTTAGAAATTTTTTTGTATCCTTTGAACTGCATTACCACATAACCGCAACATGGAGAGCACAAATGCAGAGTAAAGGCTGAAGAGTAAGGGTGCTTAAATTGGCTGGCATTGCGCTTGACAAAGCAAGACATGGAATAGGCCCTAGGCAAAATACAATTCAGTTGCTCATTAAGGAGAAATTGTTGTCGAATTTCCCTATCAAATCAATGGCCTCAACCATTCTTGATAAAGTTTGTTTTGCAACTGAATAGAATGGTTGTATATATAATATAATGATATATTTGATAATTAAGCATTTCCTTAGATTAGAAGAGAACGGCTACTTGTGATTGCAAAACAATTATACAGTTCGACCAAAATACACGCACACACACACAGTTATACATATAGGAATTAAATGTATATATCCAGCCCACCCAAAATCAGATTGTGCAACTTGAAATCTCCCACATCATGGTAAATGATTAGGTGTTTCAGTTAGCATAGAATCGTCTTTGGACGAACAACTGCATTGCATTTACGGTTGATTTAAAATGTATGTCTGTTTCGATATGCCAATCCTAAGATAAGAGTAAGACATTCAAGCATATTCCCAGCTAAACACCATGGTACAAGGGTTATACCACAAGTCTCTTTTCTCTTCCAACCAAATTCCAACCCAAAACCAATTCTCGATGTCACAGAAATCTCTTTCGGTTGGTTTCACATCTCTCGTGTTTTTTTGTGTTTTTGACAAGCAAAACTAATTTTGAAAAGGTTGGTTCTGGATAGGTTGCAAAAAATGAATTAATTATTTAATTAGTTTAAACATTGAAATTTGCGTTTCAATAATTATTAGGAAAAACAACCAAAGTCTTTCATGTCAATCTAAACCAACCACATCAGTGGCGCAGTTTAGCGATTGTGGCGCCATCTGGCATTAAGGGCTGGCAAGTTATACCTCATGTTTGGCGCCAACAAATATTTAAATTATTAATTTTATGAATTGAATTAAATTTAAACTATCATTTAAAAATGCATCATAAACCATTTATCACAATCAAAAAAAATTTCCCATAACTAAAATTAGGGAAATTCTTTTGCGGGAGATGCAGCCCTGTTTTTAGCGATGGAACTTGAATTGGAACAGTTTCTGTTCTAACTATATTTTCAAATAAGAAAATTAAATCTCTTGAAGTTCTGGGACACCGAAGGTCATAATCTCTAGAGATTTCAGTGACACGCCCGTTTATGATTGATTGGATTGTTCATTTTTTAGTTTTAAATCTAGTCGCCTGCTACATATATGCTGAGAAACAACATTGGTTGTTGGACCATCTTTTGTTGTAGACTGGAAAAAATTGTGTTATATTGTCTAACTGAATGTGTTAAACACTCAAGCAGTTTTGTAATTTAGTTCAGGAATCTAAATGAAAGTTTTTGTTTCTGGTAGGTTGATTTCAACTATGGGCGTGAAATCCGGGTTTTGCTTCCTTATTCGTTGTTTAAGGACGCAAGCAGAATTGGTATTTAATAGCAGAGAACTCACAACTTGATCTCACGGCAGCCTCTCTTCCATTTATATTAAATTCAATTTTTCTTTCCCTCTTTCTCACCGTTAAATTACTTTTAAGTCACTGCTAAGTCACTGTTAAATCACTGTTCAGTCACTGTTTAGTTTTGGTCAAGCCACTGTTCAGTCACTGTTTAGTCACTGTAGTTAGTATTTTCAAGTCACTGTCAAATCACTGTGAAGTCACTGTTAAGTTACTGTTTAGTCACTTTTGTCAAGTCACTGTTAAGTCACTGTCAAGTCACTGTTAAATCACTGTGAAGTCACTGGTCAGTCACTGTTTAGCCAATGTCAAGTTACTGTTAAGTCACTGTAAAGTCACTGCTAAGGTACTGTTAAGACACTGTTAAATCACTGTTCAGTCACTGTTTAGTCATTGCTAACTCACTGTTAGCCCACTGTTACCCACTTTTTAACCCCCTCTACCCACCCCCTTTTCTCCTCTCACCATCCCACTGATACGGCAAATGGCAAAAGCGGCAAACTTTTCAAATACAATATACTGAAAACGATGCTCTAAGGAATGTTCCAAAGAATTAATCTAAGCTTCGTTGCTCCAGAGAATGTTGTGCCATTTTTTTGCATCCTTTGGACCGTGCCAGTCTTTATGACCAAATGCAAAGTTTTTCCAAATCTTCAAATTTTTCCCTTCTCATTCATCCTCTCCATCTTCTTCCTTCACACCAACTCCCTCCCCGTCCCTAAGCCCTGTGTAGAGGTGTGACCATAGCAGGCAAGCCACCAATACAATTTTTCTGAAAAAAAACAAAGATATCACAACACAGTCTGTATAAATAGACTCATCGCAACTCATTACAGCTTGATAGATGTCAACGTCAGCAATAAATAAAGTGCCAATTGTCAGAAGTGAAGTAAATTTATTAACATTACATAAAGTGGCTTTTATTCCTTAATTCAATGATTTTTCAAAAGACCCACGTATCAAGTTCATCTTAGGAACATTGGCCTGTAATGTTTTGGTGTCCGTCCTTAGTTCTATAGTAATAAGACTAACTAGACTCGAACTTATTGTTACGTATACTGGTACTTTTGTGGTCAGGTGATTTACTTTTTTAAGTATTCCCATTTTTTCCACAATTTTGTCATGCCCATTTTTATAGCTTATTCAGTTTCCACATTTTACAGTAAGCAACTGAACAATAAAGAGCAATTAAACAGCAACATTTTCACTCATTTAGTATTTGTAGACATAAAAATTTGAGATCAGCTTTGAATATTCATGACTTCCTTCCTTAGCTTTTTAGTACCTCCTTCTTACAACTCCAATTGCAGTCGAAAACTCCATGCTATAATTAACCAGCTTCAACTAGAGTTTGTTGAAATTTTCACAATAAGATTGCACCGCTTCTGATAAGCAAATCAATGTTGGCAGCTGCCAATGTTCCCCCATTGTTCATTGAACGAACCAGCTGCCGGCCATCAAATAGTTGAAAGGCTTTTGCCCCACACACACACACACACATTAACGCCAGTTGCTCAGTTTTTATGTAGGGTAACACAGCAGCAGCAGCAGCATGGCAATTTTTCGCCTTTTCAATTTCACGCGTTTTAATGGCAACTGCGATTCCTTGCATCCTGCACAAATCACGAACGCATTTCAACGCTGGCCATCGCAGCGTTGTCATTTCCGCTTTTGCGTAACGATGTCAACGTTTTTTTTGATGGCTTCATTTCGTTGCGCCAAATATAAATCATAACCCCGACCCCCGCCCCCTCGATTCAGCACCACTTGCGCTGCTGCTGCTGCCGGCACAAACCAATAAAAACTTTTCGACTTTGTCAAAATACGAGCCAGCAGAGCGTCAAAAGAGAAATACGTCGTACAATAGCAACAAAATCAGCAGCAAAAGAGAAAATGGCATGACAAAGTGGCAAATGTTTGTCAAAAAACTTTTGCATTGTTAGCAGTGTTGCCACATTAGCTTTTTTCTAGCGTCATTTTAGAGATATTTAAAGATCAATTGTAGATCGGATAGACAGCGGCTATTCCACTTTTTGTATGAAAATTTTGAAACAAGAAAATTTGTCATCTTTGTCAGTAGGGGTATTTAGGTCGACTCTAGTTATCACGTTATCCGTTTAAAAATTTAATATAATCAAATAAAATTCTTCTCATATGCATTAACTTTAAAAATTTATATAATTCATCTGTTTATTGCATAAAAAAAAATTGAATATTTAAAAACATTTTTTAAATACATTTACCCGATTTTTAACCCAGGTCTGTTTGACTTTCAGTTCTATTCTCCAACGCGAACATTTAGCGTCACAATCAACGAAAAATAAACCTGTCTTACGCTCTACACTAGCGGTGGGAACGAAATTTAAAGCAGTCCGACTTCAACAACAGAAAAAAAACAACCCTTATAAGCTGGGACATTCTCGAACGCGCACACTGCACCAGTTTCGCTGTCTGCTTGTGAGACTAATAGGCTTCATGTCTACTCAGACGCCTTTTACACGGTCTGACAGCAACTCAGACGAAAACTCAGCTCAGTAATCAGGTCGTGTAAATAGAGCTTCAGTTATGGACGGTATATTGAGTTCCTTGTGAATGTTTTCTTTATGTATATATTTAGGTATATCTATAGTTTTTAGGCTAGGTGCACTCTTGGGATCATTTCAATGCTGAATGAACATGGGTTTTCCCACAGTTCTATTATAAAAGTGTTGTACAGCAATATGAGCTCGATGTGCCTCCTCCAGATCATCCTAATGTCTCAATGCATTCCAGGGTAAGTAACGTTTTTGTTATGAGGTAAACGTTGCCTTTAATTCGCCAGAGATCTACTTGAACAAAATGAATGCAGTGTCTGATAACAGATAACAGTTTCGCCTGTGAAGGTAAAGGTTCATTAGAGATTGCTTGTGGGAAGATCGGCCATATGTGGGACATAAAGGGTGAGGGCAAGTACGCTTCCCTTAGATACTCCTGCCTTGAACTCAAACTGAAGTGAAATATTTAGATTGTATAAAAAACATTCGATTTGTTAGATAATACATATATAAGGGTTGACACAGAAATCTCTAGAGACTTGGCCGACTTATGCTTTGTAAGTCACACAAAAAATCAGTCGGTGCCACAGAACTTCAATATAAATCATTTTCGTATAAGTAAATCTAATTGGAATCTTCTCAACAGGGTTGCATTTCTCGGAAAAAAATTTCAAATATTTAAGTAATGGGTAAATTTGATTTATGAAGAATGTTTATATTATATTCAGAGATTAAAACCGTAACCAAAACCGTAACCGAAAATTTTTTTTCATGAAACAGAAACAAATATATGCCCCAC
This sequence comes from Lordiphosa stackelbergi, assembly GCA_018904235.1. Lineage (NCBI taxonomy): Eukaryota > Metazoa > Arthropoda > Insecta > Diptera > Drosophilidae > Lordiphosa > Lordiphosa stackelbergi. The sequence continues at coordinate 65,417 of JAEIFU010000893.1, forward strand.
TAAACCAAAAGCTTGTAAAAAATATCAACGTGCAAAACTATCGAGAAAACAATCGCAAACGATCCACAAATTAATCACCCGTCGCTCAGTTTGCGGCAGAGAAAGTTTTGTGCTCGATAGCTTGCAAAAGATTCGTTTGCGAGCCTTTTTCGATATTTTTGCGAACCTTTTTTGATACAACAGAATCGGTGGTTCGTTTTTCGTCCATATCATTTTATTTCCCTATTCACATATCATATTCAAGCTCGAATGCGATAATTTGACGATACTTTCGCCTGTCGTATCACTTTTGAGCTCGAATGTAATAGTATTACGATACTCAGCTAACTAAAATCTTTACCTTTCTCATTATTCCTTATATTTGTTAATACACAGCCAATTTGTTTGTATGAAAACGTAAGTGTTCACACATATGGTTGTTGTTTGCGCGATCGCATTTTTCAAGTTACTCTCTTTCCCTCAATGTGAATCGAAAAGAAAGCCTTAAACATGGTTATGTATATCTATACTATAAATTTTTAGAAAACGCGAGCGTAAGTTAAAGTCGGCTCTTATCGACTTAAATATACCCGTTACTAAGAAGAAGAAATGTTAAATGGCTATGTGTCCTATGTTTCTGAGGGGCACATCCGAAAAGTAAGCAAAAAAAAGTATTTTGAACTCGGCTATTTATTATCAGATCTTGATAAAAATTTTAGGGATTAATAGTTTTAGCGAATATAAATATAAGTTTTAAATTTGAACTAGAATTCTTTAAAAATGTGGGAGTTTTTACTCATTTTTTTATTAAGGAGGCGGGGGTGGGCGTGGAAAAAATTTGAAACAAACTTGATCTGCGTGCAGTCTTCAAGTCAAATTTGGTTGCTCTACCTCTTTAAGTCTATGAGATCTAGGTGTTAATGGTCGGAAATGATTCTTCTTTTTACTTTACGAGTAACGGGTAAAAAATGATTATGTAAGGGGCTATCTCCGCAACGCGTGCACCAAATTGCATTCGTTTGTTTTTTTACAGATAGCCAGAGTATGTGACATGGTTTTTATAAAAAAAAAACTTTTGCTTTTCTATAAACTGGTTCCTCAACAATTAAAAATTAGTCAAAAACATATCAAATTTGGGCCAAAAATATGTGTTTGAACGCATATTTCATTTTATTTTGTGTAATTCTGCAGAACGGAAAATTTTATGATAGACAAATTAAACATTAGGTATATTCATTAAGTGAGCAGCGAAGCGCGCAGGTCCAGTAGTCTAATAACAAAACCCGGGGGGTTTGAAAGCAACCAAAAATAGTTACTGTTGGATTTGGATGGGATTATACTAAGTTGCAGTTTTCAGAAGTGGATTAATTTAGAGCAATAGCAGTTTTTGAAATAGTTTAATTAAACAAAAAAGAAGGCTGATTGAAAATAAAATTTTAAGTGCGTACTTTGGAGCACTCTTGTTATTGATATTGCAACACCTTACGTAACAGAAGTAGTTGAATTGACAAACTTATTGGTTATCGCCCCAACTAAATAGCCATTTATTCCTGTCAAATGTAGTTAACTGGTTTTACAATTTTGAGACGGTCAGATAAAAAATAGTTAAAGACAAGAGTTTAAACCAAATTGTATAGAAGAGTCCACAAAAACAATCTAAAATAATCAAAGAACTGTGATGTGTCTTTTTCAGGTTTTTGGAATCATAACGATGACAGACCTCGTCCATCTTTAAGGAAAAAGGCCGATGTGGCTATGGCGTAAAAGATTTGGCAAATAAAGTGTAATGCACTATGAAAAAGGCAAATAATAATTTTTGGTCTGATGATGTTGTGATCCGCAGATTTCCAGAGATTCAATTGCTCCTTTATGTTCTTAGATATATCTCGCACTCGTAAAGCTAGCAGACTTTGTGAAAAAGCATTTGAGAGCTTTGGGAGAGTGAATTGATTTTTTCTGGGTTTGCTTGGCAAACGGTTTTAACATGTGCTCATGAACCAGTATGATCTTCAATTGGTGTTGTGCTTATTCCATAAAGGAATTTTTTTCACCGTGTGCAGTAAACAGCCCTAAGACAGCTTCTCAGACTGTGGATTCTCCGTTAAGCTAAAGTTACCTTATTCTAGAGCCCAGAGCTCGAAGACATTTCGCTATTTACTCATACAGCCGAACCCATGCCGAAGCTGAGACCAAGAGAGTAAGCGGTTCTTCAGTCGCTGGCTAGAATTCGATGCGGTCAGCTCAAGGCTATACACTCCTGTCGGTCCTAAGTAGCAAATTAGAACCACTCAAGTCAAAATACTCCAAGAAGCTAAGACTCGAAAAGACTTAAAGTCAGCCAAAATAAATCAGAAATGATTTTCAGCTAAAACATTTTTTGCTTCTCAATACTTGGCAGCACTGTTAACCAGGCAGGCAACATTGTATCAAGAAGGCATTGTCCATGGATGCACTCACTCGTCACATTAGTCTATTTCAATTTCCGGCCTTGTACCATATTTTTGGGCAACAACAAATTGCATATTGTATATTGTTTAAAACAAATTTCCTATCGTATTACACACATTTGGAGCAGCCACCAACCAAGGTGGTCCCTTCTGCTCTTTTCGGTTTGTGAAAGGCATCGATTACCTGTGCTTCTCTAGCCTCGCAAACGCATCATAACAAGACTATTTGTGTCTAGTTGTCAGCGGTATGACAATTTGTTTACGCATTTCACAGCAAATTGCTTTAAGTGCTACAAAAGTGTCACTTACACGCGCCGCTTGGCAAACTAATTAATAGAATTTCATGGCTGCTGTTCATCATTATCAAAAGTAGTGCCAAAGTGCAGCCAGCCAGCCATCCAATGGTTGCTTGCATTTTAATGACGACAACAAACGGAAATGGACGTTGCCTGACTTCTCAACATTGTTGTTGGCTTTTATGCTGACACGCGACCGTAGTGAATGCAACGGGAATCGGAATGGGAATGGGAATGCGAATGGAGCATAGCGCACATGTGCCAGCCATATGGGGATGGTGGCAAGTGCATTTGTAATGAATGTCCGACTCGACATTGATGCATGGAATCAAACCAAACCGAACCAACCCACCCACCCAAGCGTTAATTTGTCCAGCTTTCGCGAAGCAGGATAATAAATGTAATATGGCACAATGAGAGCGAGACGATGAGAAGAGTTGCTGCATTTACAATTGGGCCTAGCTAAACTATGATTAATGTGCAGTTATGTTTTCCCTTCCCCCACCCCTCCCCTGCTACCTGTCACGATGTTGTCATTGCCACAAGTTCATGGCATTTGCTGCTGTTGCCTTTTTCCACTTAAATGAGCATGCGCGGCATTTGGCTGCAGGCCGTTAACAAAAGCGGAGGCAGCTGTGCCAATCGCTTAGCAAACCATGCGAACATTTTTGCGCTGACAACGCCCCTGGCCACTGATATTGCATATTGTACACATGAACAGGTGGCTTTAGGCTGCACTGAATCATTCATTTGGCTTAAAACAATGAACTCATCGTTGCATACAAGTAAGGAATGTGTCGAAACGAAACGGCATACTTTGTTTTATTTGTAATTCAAAAATTATTGTTGAAAAGTAATTATTACTTTTCACATTTTAAAACTAGAGTGCGTTGCTACGTCCCTTTTAGTATTTAAAAGAAGTGGCTCTTACTTCACTATTGTCATCTATCAAATCTTTATGATAATTCTAAACTCAATTTAAAATTTAGAAATTTACGCAAATTTTTTAAAACTTTTGATTTTTGCCATCCGGTCTATTTACCCGTCTTCAATATAATCTAAGCTCATCCAAAAATGTTTGCAAATTTCTTCTATTTTTTAGACCGTTTGATCTACACCTCCTATTTAACCGTCTTCATGACAATCTGAACTAATGTTCGAATTTGGAAAATTTTGCAATTGTTTTAAACCCTTTTTCCTTCACCTCCTATTTATCCGTCTGCAATTGTCAACTATTACACATCTTTACGATAATCTATGAGTGGTGCCCAAAATGACAAAAGCCTATCCCAAGGGATAGGAACTCACAATTCTGTCGGCGTCGCAGCCGACACACGCATAGAGAGAGAATACGTATGCTCTATAAATGGCACGCTCGGCGGCTGGCTCCCTCACGACGAGTGCTTTTTTTTCTTCTCTCATGAGGCATTTGTTCATTTGCTTGTTGCTGATTTGCTGCTAAGCACACAAGCGCAAAGCTTGATAATGTGAGTTTCTTCTATTTACCCGCCTTCATTTCCCAACTATTATAGCTTAATGAAAATCTAAGCTAATCATAAGATTGTGCATATTTCCTGATTCTTTGGACTGATTGAACTTCACCCTTCAATTTAACCATCCCATTACAAAAATTTTGAAAATACTGCGTTTTGGTCTGTTCGATCTAACCATTTATACCTTCTATTAAATTGTAAGATTACCGTACTCATAAAATGTTAGCAGCTTTCGGGTTTTTTTGGGCGGTTAATCTGCAATCATGTATACTATTGTCATTAAACTTTGCAATCTGAACAAATCTAATTACTAATCTGAAGTCATAAAACTTTGCAAACTTTCCGATTTTTTTTACTTTTTGATTTACACCTCCTATTTACCCGTCTATTTACACGTTTTTCTGATAACGCAATAGCCAAATTACAAATGGAAAGTTGGCTATGTTCCCAGAGGGCTATGCGGAAACATACCACGTTAGTCAGACAGCTTTATACTAATTGCTTAGAAGAAGGAAAGTGCTCTGATCAGTGGAATAACAGCGGCTGGAAAACCAGGAAATAAGGCTGGCTACCTGACTGCGTACAGGACACTGTGCATACTGGATACGGCCGGGAAGGTACTGGATGGCACAAGATGACATTGGGGGACGAAAGTCTACTGCCTATTATTAACGCTAGACGTAGTGGGAGCACACCCGCCAGATTTAAATGAACTTTACAAAATATCAATATTTATTTATTATACTTACTTACTTTCTACAGTCAGAAACTTATGTTAGGCTCTAGTCACAAAAATAAAAAATTAAAAAAAATAAAATCAAATTAAATCCTTAAATCTGACACATTAACTTAAATACACATTGAGAAAAAAAAAATTTTTATTTTTTGTTTTATTTTTTGTTGCTTTTACTGACTATTGAATTGTTTTGGTGTGGAGATGTTCCATAGGCGACAGCATATATATAAAAATGTTTTCGGATGAGGATAACCGATGTCTTAAGCAGACAATATTATTAGTACGTCGTGATGTAGAGAATTAAAGTTTTTTATATAGGTACTTTGGTTCTTTGGTATTAATAAGCTTATGGAGAAATATCAATGAGAGCATTTGGATCCAACTATCTAAATTGAGGTCAAACAGCTTTATGGAGTAATTTGAAACATGGTCAGTTGGCGTATCTAGCTATGTTGTTGAAGGTGACATTCAGCTTATGTTTGCTAGCTGCATTACAGTTGCCAAACATTTCCACTCCATAGTAGAAACTGGAAGTCAAACAGGTCTTAGCTATTAAAAATCTAATATGAGTAGGGAGATAGTGCTGTGTGAGATAGCCTTGATTATATGATCACTCCAGAAAAAGAGTTTGATTGAGCGTTATACCCAGATTGCATACTTTTTCTACATATTCTATTGCATTATTCTCATTTTTTAATTTTGCAAGTATCCTGTTTCTAATGCTTTTTTGAATATTACAATACATTTCGATTTCGATTAATAAATGGTAGAATTGAAATTGACCGAAAGTCTCCATTAGTTTTTGGAATAGACAATATTTTTACCACTTTCCAACTGTCTGGAAAAACCGAGGTAGTCAGGGCGGTATTTATAATGTGGGTAATATGAGGTAGAATTCCAGGTAAGTTGATTTTCAAGAATGTTGGACTTACTTCATCCAGGCCTACCTCAGTGCAATAAGTATATGTGCAAATATGTTTTCGTTTCCTTCTTCCTCAATAGTAACAGAACATATGTTTAGGTATGCAAAAGTCTTTTGTTGTTATCTATTTTTAGAATGCTTTTGCATAATTCTTCTTTGGTCATCATTCTTAGTACCGTTATCACACATTTGAGTGGCGAGATTTGATTTTCTTAGGAAATAAGTTTATGTGCAAAAACCAATTAGTGTGCATTTAATGGTCGGCGTGCAACAAATTGGATGTGTTTTGATAAAAAATGAAAAGTTGAGAGTAAATTAAGTAGTTGTTGCAGAAACACAAAAAAATTTTTAAATTTTCCTAAGAATGCCGCGTGGAACACATTTATCAGCTGAGGAACGCGGACGAATCCAAGGATTGAACGAAGGTGGGGCTACCATCACTGAAATAGCTTCCAGAGTGTCTCGACACAGAAATACGATAGCTAATTTCTTAAAAAATCCAAGCTCCTATGGTCAGATTAAACGCAGTGGCAGACCGAGCCACATCGACGATAGGTGCAAGCGTGAGATTAAGCGCCTGGCTGTAAACAATCAAATGTCTTGTACAGGCATTAAACGTCATTTAGAGCTCAATGTCGGTAGAAGACGGATCCATCAAATTTTAACTGAAAATTGTAACCTTAAACATAGTTCCCGGGTGGCTGTACCGATGCTATTGCCACGCCATCTTAAGGCTCGTTTGGCGTTTGCTGACAGGTACAAATTTTGGACCGAAGAATTCCGAAACGTTATTTTTTCGGATGAAAAAAGTTTAATCTTGATGGTCCTGATGGCTGTCATAAGTATTGGCGTGACTTAAGAAAACCAAGAGAAACTCGCCATAAGAGGAATCACGGCGGTGGATCACTGATGATTTGGGCCTGTTTCGGATATGCAGGAAAGTCTCGGCTATGTTTTATTCCAATAAGAACAAACTCAGAAATCTATATTCAATTGCTGGAGAGTGAATTAATAGATTTTGCAGACGATCTTTACGAAGATAGATGGATTTTTCAACAGGACAACGCTCCAATCCACACATCAAAAGCCACAAAGGCTTATTTTTCTTCAAGAAAAATACCTGTACTGGAGTGGCCGGCTATCAGTCCTGACTTGAACCCAATTGAGGACCTCTGGGGTATCCTCTCAGCCAGGATTTATAAAGGTGGGAGGCAGTTCGACTCAATTAAGCATTTAAAGTACGCTTTTGCTTGCAGAATGGAAGGTAATAAGCAATGAAACTCTCCAAAATCTGGCAGATTCCATGCCAAACCGCCTTGCAAAAGTCTTAGAGGCAAAAAGGAAAGCACATTAACTATTAAAGTTGATCAAAAGTTTGAACTTAATACAAAATTTTAAGAACTATATAAAATGCACATATACTTATTTCCTAAGAATGAAATACATTTGTAAAATAATAAATTTTTTGTTAATAAATATTGAAGTACTGTAAGGCAGTTCTTAGTTACTGGCTCTAGAGCTATAAGTAAAAAATATACTTGGCTTGAATCGTTTGGTTTAAAACAAGGTTTTTCCAAAAATGTTAATGCACATATACTTATTGCACTGAGGTACTTCATTTAGGCCTAATACCTTATTTATATTTTATTTAAAAATGAAAATATTATCTTTCTGATCCATTATAATATCATTCACGTAAATTGATATTAAATGGTTTCAGAATGTTACTAAAAATGTTATTATGATATTTTAAGAAATATCGTTTTGAATTTTTTTGCGTATCAACTTGATATTTTTTCCAATTGGCTAAAAATTGATTTGAAAAAATATTATTTTTTTTTTGTGTGTAGCTGTCATTGTAGAAATCATTAAAAGATACTTTTCCAACAGAGTACTAGAGTATGATACAGAGACCAGACTAAAGCAGAAGCAGATCACAGGATCTGGCGAAAGAGAAGAAAGTTTCATCTGCGACTGGAGAGTACCAAAATCGGGAGGCGCAAAGATCAACGACAATCGAGCTTTAGCAGGAAATGTGGAATGAAAGTACAAACGGACGCTGAACGCGACGCCTTATCCCGAACATAGCCGGACGGCTAAACAGACGACATGGACAGTTGAATGGGTGTTTTAAATATTACCCCTGTAGGTTAAAGCACGAGGGCGACCCAACCTATACTAACTGTCAGAGGGTCACACAAGATGCAGAACATATATTTTTTATCTGTCTGACGAGAAAGAAACGAGCTTAACATGAAGGTGGGGAGGACACCAGCCGCTTGTAACCTCGTGAGCATCATGCTTGACTCGAAAGGGAATTGGTCTGTGGTAAGCCACTTGGCCACAATAGTTTACCAAAAACTTCTATACATAGGAGAGAATCCTAGGTGAGCCTAAGGCAGAGTTGGCATTCTTTTATTCGAATACGGAAAACGAATAATTTTTCAAAAAATTATTTTTATTTGAATAAAATAAAAATGGTGATTAATTCGAAAAATAAAATCGAAATATAGATAAATTATATATTATTTGTTCAAAAATTTATTCGTATCAAAATAATTATTCTGATAAAAATGGACTAGGACGGAAGCCGTGCTCCTTAGTAGCAGGAAGGCAGTCGAAATTACCAGCATAGTAGTAGGAAGTGCCACAATACACTCCAGCCCATACCTCAAATACTTGGGTGTGATAATAGACAGGCGGCTCATGTATAGCGCGCACATGCGTCGACGAATAATTTTATTACTGATAAATTATCAGAATAATTTATCTACGAATAATTTTATTACGCATAAAAATATATTCGCTATATAAACCTACATAAAACTTGTCCAATTTTCTATTATATTAATCATGTCGAAACCCAAAAAAAGACACGTATTTTACTGATGCCTATATAACACCTGCCGATATTGGTGACGTTTTAATTGGTTGCTCTAGCTCTAGAAGGACAGACGGCCGTCCCTTCATTTATTTGGACAAATTAAATGTACACAGTACACATGTACATTAGGCAAACGAGTAAATCTGAGAATTAAATTTTCATATATTTTCATAGAAAAAGAATAATTAATTTTTGTGGAACGCTTTTTTTGCGTAAACGGCCTAAGATATGCATACTTTTTATTCGTTTGGTATCTTCTGCTAAATAATTTACTATGAGCTTTTAATAAATTTGCTTTCAAAAGAACTCTTTTTTCAAACATTTAGTCAGATAATTTGTTACATTTTGTTGTGTTTGTCATAGAAGCGAATAAAAAAAGTCTTTCAACAGGAGCTGAAGATAGAATTGGCGTGTTGAATTTAATGAAAATCTGTTTAATGTATGGATGGTTATTAAGTGTTGAAATGTCTTTGTTTTCGTCTGCAAAAAATTATGAAATTATATTTGTTGCTCAAATATTTTGGGAGAGTTTTTTAGCGTCTTCATCATCACTACCAAAATTAAAAAAAATTGTTTGGGCAATGTTTTGCTGTTGTCGCTTGGATAGGAACAATTTCAGACACTGTTTTTTTTTAACAATGTTCTTAAAGTGCCTTGATTATAGTTGACAATACAAGGGAACCACGAGTCCTAGTATCTGGGGTAAGTCATTGCTGCGATTGCTGCATATTTGGCTTGTGTTAAAGATAGAAAAAAGAATTCCTGGAATCATGTATTAAGACTTTTGACGTAGTTTTCCAAAAGGGGAGACCAATATTTAAAGTTCGTATTCTTTAGCTTTTGCAGTTTTCGCCTTAAAGCCAATAAGCATGGCAATTGAATCCTATAAAAAATATTTTTTTCGCATTGCAGAATATTTAAAGCCTCTGCCAATGGCGCAGAGCACTTGACAAACTCCTCAATGTATTCAAACTTCAAAAAGCTCACTATTATCAAAAGTTTCTTTTTGAGTCTTTGCAAGCGAATATCTTAATCCAAATTCTGCTCAAGTTCAAATTAAATCTATTTAGATGCTTGCTTGCCACACACCAAGCACAGATTTCCGCACCAAATCGATCAGTCCACACACACACGCACTCACACACAACTTCTTAAGCACTTTGCCATTTCTACATTTTATGCACTCGATAAGATGTCGAGTGGGAGGGACGCCTGCATCAATCAAAGACCTAGCAAATCGCATTAAAAAAGCTCAAATCGTTTAGATTTGTGACACTTAGCAGCACCAGCACCAGCAGCCGGCAGCGGCAACAATAACAAAAATGTAACCAAGCAATGCAAGCCGAGAATTCTGCAGATTTTTGCATGACAAGTGAAAGTAAATAGAAAGAAGCGACCAAGCAGGAGGCGGCGGGTGGCACTTTATGCAAAGAATGGCGCCCATATTTCTCGCAACAGTGTTTGGCTTAATGCGCAAGGAAAACACGCCAAGAAGTTGCAGTAGAACTTGTTGCCCGCCATTGCCAAGGAGGAGGAGCAGCATGGAAGGAAGTTCTCAATGAAAAAGAAAGGAATGGAATTGAAAAGCGAAATGCGGCATTTGCATAAATTTAGTTCATGGCGACGACGATGATGTTGGCTATTGAACGGAAGCGACTTGATAATGATAAGAGGCGGGACCAGGCGGGCCAGGTTGGCTGGCCCTCAGACTGACTGGGTAAAGCAAAATAATAGCACGCTTTTGTGCGCAATGCATTTTTGATGCCGCCGTCTTGCCAAGTGCCTGGCTTAGTCTACCTGAAGCCATGCAAGGTACAGCAAATGTGTTGAAAATCCTTTTTCTGTTAGGGATTTACGAACCGCCGCTGCCGCTGTCGTTGCACAGTGGGTCGGTTTGTCACACACTTATGGTTTAGCTGGAACAGATTGATAAAGCAAAATGAGCAACACTTTTAGTTTCGTTTTCGGTTAAGGACTCGAAAAGAACAGACTTTGTTTTTTATATTTTTTAAGTTGTGAAAAATTTTGTTTTAATTTTCGCGCAAAAAATCTTTTATTTTAGATTTTTAATTCGTTTTTGAGTTTTGTTTTAATTTTCGCTTAAAAAAAAATGCAGTTTTTCTTAAAGCTTTAAAAAGTTTTTCTTAAATGTTGATTTGGGTAAATTAATATTCCAATTACACAATACATAATGCTTTAAAATGACATCATCTCAAAAAGTGTTTACAACTTAAATATAACTTAAGATTTAATTTGCCTATTTTTACAATTTTTGTATGGAATTAAAATTGATGAAATTAAGTAATCGAATCAAATAATTTCATATTTCAATGCGTTGTACTCCTTATGATTTTATGCTAATTTTGAACAAAAATGGAAAACTTATGAAAATCTTTGGAGCGCCCCCTCAAAACAACAACTCTTATGCTCTCAGGTTCACTCTCTCACTTTCTCTTGCGCTTTTAGCAAAGGAGCTTAGTTCAAAATGTTGCCTGAGCGCCATAGCTCTTTTAGGTGGCCCATACAAACATTTCTTTGGTCTTTTCACCCACTTCGGGGACAAATTTTTCAAAAAAAATTTTCTTAGTGCGCGCTTGCTTAACTAAACGAAGGTCTGTGCCAAATTTGCCTTTTGGGATTATGCCAATATTTTTATTACCCCTTTTTCCTAGTAAAATCTCTAGGGACCTGTAAAAGGTCACATTCTCACAAAATTGGTTAGTCAAATATGTGGCTAGACTTTCTACACCCAGAGGAGAAGATCAAAATAGGTAAACACTTGGCCTCGGGCAAATTATTCACAAGAAAAAATAACCCATCGCGTTCGTTTATGTGGTGTTCATCCTTTGAGGACACTGCCTCATCGGAAGACATAAAGCAAACAATTAAAACATATTTCTTCATATAAGGTAACAATATGTCCTCTTTTTATTAAGCGTAAAATGGATCCAACTTCTCTTTCGGTATGCAGGATTTGATTTTGCGCATGGTGCCTACATATGCCAATCGTTTTGTCATCAAAACCGCGGCCAAGTCGTAAGACGAGAAGAAATTATTGGCATATACTGCTCGTCCAGAACCGGTGTATTTTTCGATCAATTTTAGAACAATGTTCTTTTGGAATTGACATCACACATCCAACAGGGTTTTATTCCATATTCGAAGGTATATAATGGGTAAAGCACGAGTGGCGCAGGTACGGCGACAATTGCTTGTCAATAGTGATCGGAACAAGTTCTTCATAAGCATGTTCCACACATCGTCGATGGTTGCGAGTCGCGGGTTTCGTTTTGCCGTTATCAAATCGAATATATTTGAAAATAGTTTACATCGGTGCGCAGACACCGTCACCCTACAAAGAGGGAAAAAACCGAGATCATTGTACAGCACAATCGTTACCAAAAAGTATGCATGAACGGGTTTTCTCATTTGTAGTACAATGTTCTCACTTCATGAACAATTTTTTGAGAACGCAAAAACTTAAATTAAGTAGATATTGTTCCATTTTTGAGAACATGATTTGAGTAAATATTATTCCGTTTTCAAAATCATTTTAAACTCACTTGGGAAAAAAATAGGATTGCACCTTGGAGGACCAGGTGTGGGCGGATTCCTCACATTTGGTTGGAAAAGGGAAAGGGGACATACCTCTTTTGATTGGAACTGAAGGGAGGCAAGACTCCTGGATATGCGCACCTGCTGCTGCTTCTCTCTCCCCCCATATATTCCAGAAACATAGCTTTAACGACCCAATACTCCACCTGACTCGGTTCATTTAAGTTTTTCAGAAAGAAAATTTTGTTCGGGCTTGACTGGGATTTGAGCCCGGTACCCTATGCACTCCACGTATGGAATGACGCGCTTTCCAATGCAACCGTTGAACAGTTTTGCAGACGCACGTCTAGAGGACTACTTATGCTTTGTTGAGATGACAGGAGAGAAATCAAAAAGAGAGCCAACTTGCTCTCATGCTCTCACTCGCTCTCTCTCTTGTATAACTCTCTGTTGAAAACCGGTTTTGTTGTTGTTTAATGCAAAACTTATCCGATTGAGAACATTTGTTTTTCTCAAGAATTTTGAGAACATCTTGTTCTTATTTTAAGTTGAAGGCAACTCATTTTCTGAACACGTTTTTCTTTTTTATTTTTGGCCCCCAACTCAAAGACAGGCTGCTGTTTGATCCGAATATGCTGGCAAAGAAATAAGCCCAAAAGGAGCATATTTCAGTTACAGGTTTCGTTCACGTTCTTAGTCTGGTTTCTTGTCAGACCGTTGAATTGGGTTGGTTAGAATTATTCTGACGATCTCGGGTGTTACTATCGATTAAAATATTAAGATAGGGTTACGGATAATCCCGGGAGCCATGACCAATAGTGACTAAGTTATGCGCACGATGTCTAACTGTGGCCGGCGGAGCTGTCTGTCTCAGCATCGGAAGGGCAACCTTTCATCCATTTGATTCCTCTCTTCTTCCGATAAACTTTGATTTCTTCTGGTGCGATTCACCACGTCCAACACAACATCAATGAAACTTGAAGTTGATGCCATTTTTAAGGAAAAACCACAAATAAATTCACTTTAGTTCACAAAATAGCCAACTATTTGTATCATGCGGACTGGAAGCTTTAGTGGGAGCATAACATCTTAAAATACCCAATAAAAATATCGAAAAAAGCAGCCGAAATGGTAGGATCACACTGATTTGTACGAGTACGAGTTTCAATCGCATGCCACACCATTCATATTACACATAGGTCTAACACCAGTGGTTCCCAAACTGACACTATTGCTTGCATGAGCAAGAAGCAAACAAACAAATGCCTTGTGAGAAAAGAAATAGCCGAAAGCTGGCGTCGGGAGAAAGCAAGCCGCCGGACGTGCTATTTATAGCAGGGTTCCCCAAGCAGAGAGCGCAAAAACGTGACTATGTCTCTCTCTAACACACAATGAAGGTTGACTAAGGCAAGCATTCGGTAAGAATTGGCAAGTATGTTCGTGCCCCCGGGGCTATCGTTGGGGGACTCTGATTTATAGAACACACGTATTCTCTCTCTCTCTCTCTCTCTATGCATGTGTCGGCGGTGACGCCGGCCGAATTATGAGTTCATATCCCATTGGATAGACTTTTGGCATTTTGGGCACCACTGGTGTACACAGACCTGCTTGTGTCGTTTGTAAATTTAAAAAACACATACGGTCACCTTCACCAGCTATTGACGCCGGCTGTGAAATAGTCTAGCCATGAAAAAGCAAATTCTCAAACTTTGCCGTTCGGATTCGGCGCACACTCCAAGCATCAGTTTTAGGTGTGACACAGCTTTTTTCAACACCAAGAATCCTTAAAGTCTTTCCATATTTGGACAGTGGTTTTTGCATTACTGAATTTAGTACTAAAGTACTCTCTTTTAGCTGTTGCAAGCTGTATTTAATTATTTTTTTTATCATTTTAATTTTAATAATTAGCTTAATTGATTAGAAATGTTTTTATTAAAATCATTATTTTGGCAACAAGATTTGAGTTTTGAGAACCAGTGTGCCCGGGCAGAAGCTTTTGTTGGCGCCCATATGCAAAGCCCAGCGAGTTTCCTAGCGCGGGTGGAGAGTGTTAGTGAGTGCGGTTTTGTGTGGCATCAAATTGCATTAGTGTTGAAAGCAGCAAGAACACAAAAAGGAACAGGCCTCCGTTACCTTTACTCATCTCTCCGTCTGGCTTGTCGGTTGTTTGCTTTTTGCGACTAGTTTCGCCTTTTTGCATTCTGATCCCCCAGCCCGTTTTCGGCGTCGGCCGGAACTCAAACTTTGTAACGCTACTTTGGCCAGGATTTGGTTAAGCCATCGCCACCACCTTCGCCTCCTCTTCCAAAGCTGTCAGCAAGGTCTGATGGAGTGAAGTTGGATGCATGCTGCAGGTTGCACGTTGCATACAGAATCTAGTGCTCTAGCAGCGGCAGCTATCATTCATCATTTAGCATTCCATGATGCGTCGGCGTCTGGTTTGTGTGTAATTAAAAATGTCAACGCACAATGGTTTAGGTGACAATGCAATCAGGTTGCTGGGATGCACCAGCTTCAAACCCAATCCTTTCAAAGACTGGAACAAAAGAGAGTACGCGCGCCAAAGGCTGCCGTTACACTTGGACAACAGACAATGAAGAGACTGATGACCGAAATTGATGATGGCAGAGCGTCAAACTGCAGCAGCTTCAAATGGTACGATAAGTTAATTAACTTTTGTTTCAGGCGAATTCTCAAATGACAAATCACTTTACCAAAGCTAAGAAGAAGGAAAAAATTTACAATAGAGAGATAAACATATTTTTTTTAAATCCATTGTGGCAAGGGCTGAGCCAGAAGCTTAGAATCGGTGGAAGGATGATGGGTTTCAAAAACGATAACATAATCAAACATTTCTCACTGAGAGCAAACAAAACATTGGTATTCATTGGATTTAGATGGAAAATTGATTCCTGTTCAACAAAGTTTGCCGGTGGAATGAAATGGAGTTGAGGAATTATGATCTCATACACTTGCTAGATGTACATTAGGAACATTTGATGCAGGAAAACATGTAAGGCCACACTGATAACGCCTTATACGATACTTAAAGGCATACAAAAAAATTTTTCCAGAAAAAATTAGTTTAAGGGTCTGCGACTTGGATTCAAAGTTTATCACTGATACAAACTGTTGCCCTTGCCTACATGTTTAATTTTTAAGGAGTTGGCGTAGCCTTGGTTTGAAGTCATAGAATTTGACAAAATGGTACCATGACCATTGAAAAAATTGTTTTTAATATAACCAAGACAATGTGTAAATAATATTTACTAAATTATTTATGCGAAATCGTATATTACTGCAAAATTTTTACTACTTTGCGCTGATTACTTCTAGATAAAAGCAAGTTTTGGCTGTACACTAAAAGCTTATTAGGATACCTTTGAAGTGAGGACCCACATGAACTGATCTAAAGTGCTGATCATCACGGTTGCGGCCGCTCCTGCGCATAGTCTATTTTTACGGTGCTGCTTATAAATAGACTATCGTCCATTTGATAATTCCTAAACTTTAAGGCCCTCTTCTGGTCTAGAAAATTTGTTTTTATTTTTTTATTTTTTAGCTTAGATATTCAAAAATATTATTCCAAAAGGATTTTTCAAAATTTGAAATACTTTAGAAGATATGAGTTTTTTTTGTCGACCAATGTGTTCACAAATACAAGTAGTTTTCACATTAGCTCAAACTTTGAACGCGTTTTTCTCGAAACCACGTTTTTATACCCGTTACTCGTAGAGTAAAAAGGGTATACTAAAGTCGTGCAAATGTATGTAACAGGCAGAAGGAATCATTTCCGACCATATAAAGTATATATATTCTTGATCAGCATCAACAGCCGAGTCGATTTAGCCTTGTCCGTCTGTCCGTCTTTCCGTCCGTCCGTCAGTCCGTCTGTCCGTCTGTCCGTCCGTCCGTCTGTCTGTATGAACACCTAGATCTCAGAGATGGTAAGAGATAGAGGTTTGACATGTATGGGACAAATGCTTCTTTTATCTGCACGCAGATCAAGTTTGTTTCAAATTTTGGCCACGCCCCCTCCCGCCCCGCAATTTGGAAAAAACGTTATATCTCCCACAGTTTTAAAGATAGACGATTCGTACTTTTCTAGAGATAGTTAGTAATTAGCAAAATGAATCGATTTGCCGAAGAAATGAAAAAGATCGGATGAACGGTTCTCAAGTTATGAGCAAAAAAGTGAACCAAGCCCCCCCTACACCCCTCCCACCCAAAAAAAAAATGTTGCATACTTTTTCGGATGGTCACCCTAAGGAACGCGGGAACACTGTTAAACATGTTTTTATGAGTAACGGGTATATCGAAGTCGGTTGTTGTCAATTGTACAGGGTATATTGAAGTCGGGTACTCGACTGCAACGGTCTTACTTATTTTTTTTTGTGTTTGGGTCAATGCTCAACAAAACGAATCTCAAAGCTTTTATATTTAAAAAGTGCTTCTCAGTGTACGTCAAGGGTCGGCAATGTAAGCAGCGCAGTTGCCACTAGCTACTAAGAAAATATTCGTATATACAGGGAAATGGCCGAGAGCTTTTTTAAAAGCTTCTTTAAAGCTCATTGTTTCAATGTGCCCAACAAATTGAAAACTTATTTTCAGCCTACGTATCTGCTCATATTACCGATCTCTGTTCTAAATACAGTGTGGCCGGCCAGGCCATAGCCATTGTTGGCCGAAGTCAATCGTGTTTTTTACACAGAGCCGAATGTGTGAATCAATCAATACATAAAGCAAGTAAATCGGCTAAAGTATTTCGGGCTCGACAACACAAGCCTATATAGCCGCCTCTGTTCTAAAATCTTTCCTTCGCGTGGGCCATACTCGAAAATGCATGTCAGTCACTCAGGAACTGAGAATACGCATATATGGAGCGAGTGATTAGCTCCTCTTCTAGAAGCAAATGGTCCTTGGCTGTGGTCCGTCAAATGCAGGGCGGTACTCTAAACCGAAGGTGTCGCACCTTCGAGCAGTCGCATGATGCACCACACTCCATCGCGAAAGCGTGCAAGGTGCCCCATGGTGTGAGGCAAAGAATTCCAATATCCACTTAATGAAATACGATAAGTGCCATAAAACAGTTTTCCCGGGGCATCGCTTCACTTTATGTGAAAAATCCGACACGCGGATGCGTGTTAAATATGTATTTCACGCACAAAACAATGTACAATATTTTTTGGCTATAGCTTTTGAAAAAGTTAATTTATTTTGGACCAGTTAAGAGATGAGTTTGTACAAAAGTTCCGCTTCGAAGTATTATAACCAATTTACACTTTCAAATACAAATTCAAACCTTACGAATTTAAATGAAATAAGGCTTGGAACCACTTTTAAACGGGTTCCAAATAGGGCGGTCGATATTTTTCAAATTATCAAAATCGATAATATCCAATATCGATTTATGATATATATCGAGTCCACAAAAAATCGATAATTCCTAAAACCTTTTAAAATCACTGGAAAAATTTTAAATAACCAGTATATGGGGCATTCCATACGAAAATAAATATTTCTGGCATGATGTATCCGATTGTGTGATAATTGGCAATGGGAGCTCATTATGAGAGAAGCTTAACCCCAAAATTTTTAACTTTTTTGAAACACAAAAGGATTTTTTCAAAAGACTTACTGCCATGTTTCGGTTTTCACTAACGCATGTAATCTCAAACATATCAGTGTGAAAAGTTCCAAGCAAATTTTATTTTTGGTTCTTTATTTGCCCAAACATCATTTTTGAGATATTGAATAAAATTTAAGGACCCAGAAAAGAACGTTGTGGATATAAATAAGACTTCAAATGACATCGTCTTGGTGTTCACTGGATACCGATTTCACATTATTTATCGGTAAAAAATTCAAACAGCGACCTGTCCTGGCGCAGTGTAAATGTAAATGTAAATTATCATTTGCCCATTGATTAAGGTTTACAGTTGTAAGTATTTAATTTCTAGTTCCTTGCTGCAGGCTATTTGTCTGATATTTGACGCTCCCTAAAAACCAAAAATAAAATTTATTAGAAATTTTTGAAAATTTTTTTATACAGACATTTACAGTCTAACTTCTTCAATTTTCAAGCTATCGATATGTTCAGGCACGCAAAATGTTTGGGAAAGATGAGGTTTTCTACATATGGGCATTTCCAAAAAAAGGTCCACCTGGGCCAAAAAAATTAAAGTGGTTAAAAACAATATATTTGATCGAATTTTCATAGGGAAACAATCAAATTAAACTAATGTACGCTTACATTTACTAATAACCCAATTGGCTATATTCGGTTTCACAGCCGGTAGCGCGATTTTTCTCATTTTGACATTAAATTTGCTTAATTTTTTGGAAAAAAGTGACTATAGATTACATGTACTTTCGCTATCTAAAATCTTTCTGATGGTACAAAGGGCTATACAAGAATGCATAAGAAACCATGAGAAACTATGCCAATGCAATTAACTGTAAGTTTTTGCTACGCATTAAAGCAGAAACCGCATAAATATGATGATGGAAGAAATGTCACGTTCGACATGTCACGTATCGACAGAGATACAAATTTTTACAAAAAATGTACTCAAAATTTTAAATCAAATAATATACATTTCAAAGAACTATTCATTCATAAGATTTTAAGATTACTTGGGCGTAGTTATTTGTGCTAGGTTTCGCAAAGCTTTGTCTTTATGTAAGCTACTGAAAACCACTTCTGTTTTTGTTCGTATTGTTCGAACGTTCGAATTGCTTCAATTTTGTCATTATTTTGGAAACCGAATTTCACTTGATATACATTTTAACACTAATTAAAGTGCTTGCTAAGAGCTGTATTATACAGTAAAACTAAAAATTCGATTCAATTTGACTTTTTTTCGTTTTCAATTTGTACGACGGTCACGGTTCGACAGAATGGAATTGCCCATATAATATATAATAGTAGTAGTAGTAGTGCGATTTATTCAATAATTTAACAAAGGTTAGTTTAAATAAATCGTAAAAAAGTATGAATAAAGTCGAGGAAAAGAAAAAATAGCTTTGGCAGTGTGCCCTCAGCTTTAGTATGTAATACATGTAATAATACGAAAAGTGTTTTTCTAAAATTAGCTTATCTAAAAATCTTCGTTGTGTATGCGCCGTCTGTACGTTGATGCATCTCTTATATATTAATATAGGCTGTTCCAGCTTTCACCATTTAAGAATACCTCTTGCCAGTATAGTTTTTTCTTTACTTAAAATCGGACATACTCCAATGAAATGACACGTGTCTTCCTTTACATCTCGATTGCAACATTGTGCAATTGGCTTCCGTGTCCCTGGCGTAACGTCTGTTATTCACATCTAGCATTTCGCATCTGGCTCTGAATATGGCAGAAATTTGGTTTGGTTGGTTCTACATATATATATTTTTGATAATTGTTGAAGAATGTGTCTTTATTGCTAGACTAAGTTTTTGAAAAAATCTTTATTTTTTCAAAATTAAAAAAAAAATTTCAAAAGGGCTTTTTAATCCAGAATCGAGATAATTTAAATTTAAAAAAATTCACAATCTTACACTTTTAAGCGTGGAACTAGGATACATATTCATTAGATGTCATAATTATTCTAAAAAGTTAAAGTTATAAAGGGAGTAAAGCAGGAACTTTTTGGATGGGTTACTAACCATCTATATATATCTATATATACAGGATTTATTTCCAAGAATCGAGGCAGAACCAAGTGAGCCAATTTAAACGGAAAATATTTTCTGATATTTATTTATGAACTGATATATCGTGAAAGGAAATATTGATTATGGACTATATGGACACAAGATATATCATATTGGTATATTGCATATCGTAGTGCAAAAACATCGGTATGTCGATGTACCGATACAATATTGACAACCACAGTATCAAGGACTTTGTTCAACCGGAAATATGAATAACTTTATAAAGACATCAACTCAAATACAACATTTGAGCAACATTTCTTGTCTCTTTCCTGAACGACATGAACAGATTGTGAAAATTTCATTAAGATCGATTTAGTAGTTTAGAGGTCCATTTGAAAAAAAAATCATGCATAAATACAATTTTTCTTGTTCAGTCATCTAGCTTGACGCATCTGTTGCCGGATTGAGATGCGCCCCACTCCCATTTTTCAGATACATTCATGTCTCTTGCTACTGTCTTAGCTGCTAGCTCAACAAACTTCAATCACTTTTATCACTTCAATATGTGTATGCACACTCGGCACACACATTCACTCACTTTTCATCATCTTGCAAAGCGCTTTCTGTAGACAAACATTTTTCGCAAATTAAATGAAAACACCTGATGATATTTGGTGTAATAACTTCCAACTCGTACGAGGCTTTCGCGCACACACACACACACAATTGTTTGTCTGTCTGTGTTGAGTGCTGGCAATTTTTTTGTTTCCACTTTTTTGCCCATTTGTTTTTTTGTGTTTTACCATTTTTTCTTACAGCAAAAACAAATACGGTACAAAACTGCATTGTGTGTTGTAGCAGCAGCAGCAGCAGACGGCCAAAACAATAACAAAATAGAAGCAAAACAACAAGCCGAGGGCAAGCAATTCCAAGCGCTAAACAAATGACCACTCGTTCCCAACCCATTTGCCAGTTTGTTTGCTCTGCTGTATTGAAAAATTAGTTTACAAAGCAAATCATTTTAACGAAATTAGTTTACACTGGCTACTGCCGCTCCAGTACGCCTGATACATACTAATCGAGAGGCAGAGAAGAGTGAATGGCCTTGAACTGCGACTGCGCAACAGGCCCAAGCAATTGAGCTGTCAAGTGTGAGAGACGAGACCAAAAAAAAAACAAAACCAAGAAAAAGACGGAGAAGCAAAGACTTAGCATTGACTGGTTAGGGATGAACGTGCACGAAAATATCGTAAGAGAGAAGTCTAGAAAAATATCGTTTAAGATATTCTACGCGTATACCAAAAAGTTGTTAGAAAGATTGTGCTAAAAATGTGAAAAATTTTTAATAGGGGTTTGTCAACAGAAGCGACGAAAACCAGCTCTGACTTACTTCATCGATCGCTAGCCAGCGACTGAAAAGCTATTTGATCTCTTGGCTCGAGCATCGGTATGCGTTCGGCTTCTTTAATCGTTGGGAAATGTTGTACCTCAAAAGTAACTGCATAGCGCTCAAAACTCTCCAGAAATTCGGAATCAAATGCGGATACTTTTTCGGCGGCTTTTGTGGTATAATTATTTAGCTGAACCAGCTTAACATATTGCATATTGCCAGATAGGTGCGACTTAGTAACTACTTACATACTGCTTACATACAACAAGTTGGATTATCTCTAAAATGAATTAAGCGAGATGGTTAAGCTAACTTCATTTTACCCTTGCAAGTCCATGTTTTGAATTATTAGAGTCTAAGTACTCTAACTTTAAAATCAAACATATTTTGTACTTAAACGTTTGAAAACATATAAATATAAACAAAAAGTTTTTCTCACTCAGACACCATTTTCCGACCGATCGGTCTAATGACAGCCTTTCGATATAGTACTCCTATTTGGACCAAATTTAACAAATCTGTTTAAAAGCATTTATTATTATTAACTACCGAGATTTTCTCACTACCCAACTCCGGTCGAGCGGTCTAGTGTCAGCTATAATATATAGTCATCCGATTTTAAGCAAATTTTGTATATCTGATTAAAGCCTGAAATATTATTAAGGGACGAGTTTTGGAACGCTTAAATTGAAAACAATAGCTTTTCACACTAAAACCCATTTTCCGGTCGATGCACAGTGGGCGATATGGTCGATCTAGCTCCATTTAATTCCATTTTCAAAGTGTTTAAATGCTCCAAAAATGTGTCTCTATCGATTACTAATATCGCACTGAGCTTATAAAGAGGTTCTATTTCGATTGACATGCTCTAACTGATCAGCTGTGAGCAATCAAACACCACATATATTTCTGCTGGTGCATCATTAAGCTTTCCCGGTTTTTTTATGTGCACTGCCAAATTTGGTCTAAAGCTCCCTTTGTTATAATAAAGTGGAAGAAATGTGTTGTTATATTTAGCGTTTTTGACGCACTGTCCCAGCACGCACAAATAAAATAATACAAAAATAAAAATTTAAACCTAACGGACAGCTTCGGAGCCCTCGATCGATTAATAATCGATAGATATCGAGGGCAACCCTACAAAGAACTCACAGTGGCGTGAGCCGATATTGAGCAAAGCGAATAAAAGTTAGGCACCAGCGCTTAGGAAGTCACTTGATCACCAGAGCTCGAAGTGCAAAGGTAAGCCAGCTAAAGGAGTTAGCATCTGTAGTTATGGAGCAGTCGGGCTTCCATCTTGTTCTTGTGTATAGTGGATAGCCAATCCTTAACAGAGTTGGAATACTCTACGGAGCAGTCGTGCGTCCCGCTTGTTACTGTGTATTCTTAGATCGCCAATTCTCCCCAGAGTTATAAAACTCTATGGAGCAGGTGTTTCTTTACCCGTCCCTTATTATTAGATATCACTTCACACTCGGTGTAGGAATTCCCGACTGGAGTCGAAATCTTACTATATTCCCTCAACCCGCGAAACAGAGTAGCCGGAACGAGACACCAGGTACTGACGCCCACAGACGTAGCAAGACGATCGGAACCAACCCGGAACCCCGGCGGACATCGTAATAAAGCACACTTCGCCTAAACCCTAGAGTTAATATTACAATATAGAATGTCCTGAAATAAAACCCGAAAGGGAACACATTAAAATCTCGGATTGTTGTTTAGGGAATTTATTTACAGCAACCACGACTACAAAAAAAAAAACTCATAAATTTCTGCAACCCTGGACTCGGCGAGCACTACCCCGGCCAGAGTTCGTTACACGATGTATAAGAAAATTTAGTTAAAGTTTCTTTTCCCTTTTTTCTTTTTTTAATTTTTCCCTCCCCCACTTACTTTTTATTTTTCAGTCTGTCAACATTATGAAACAAGAACATTCAAACCGCCTATTGATTCTTTCCTGGTAAAGATAATGTTTTTTTTTTTTTTTCTTTTTTTCTCCCTTTCTCTCTCTCTCTCTCTGACATTGTGGGTTGTTTTTCGTGGGTGGGGGGGTGGCATTGCGTTTAATTCCTTTTTTGTTCATAACGAACCGCTCATCCGTCTTTGTTATCATTCCGTCCAAAGTGATACATTGCGAATTACTAACTATCGCTCGAATACACATCAACTATCTACAAAACTTGATATTTAACTTTTTTTCCAGAATTGCGGGGCGGGATCCGGGCGTGGCAAAATTTTGAAAATAAACTTGTCTGTCTCAAGTGTACGAACATTTGTCCCATACATGTCAATCCTCTCTCATCTTACCATCTCTTCTTTTTTTCTCCCCCCCTCTTTCCTCGTTTTCTTCAACTTTATATCTTTTGTCTGATTCTTTCTCCCTTCATACTTTTGTCGCAAACTTAATTACTCTGTAATATAAAAACGCTGCTTAGAGTTTGTCTTAATGAAGATATCACCATAAAGAAGTTTTTGGCAATTTGGCAAACTATTTTTAGAAACAATTTTAAGGGTTGACTGCATCGAAAACTGTTAAAAACTGCGAGATTTTAAAATGGGCTTGCTCAAAAAGGCAATATTCTTCCTTTCTATGATTGTATTGCGATCGTCGAAGATGGATTCGGTGTTCATCCATAGATTTTCTTTTACCAATATCATTTTTCCTCCTAAATAGTGCGATTCTTAAGCAAAAATAAAATAATAATTGTTTCCTATTTTTTTAAATACACTCGTGCAACTTTTTAAGGTCATTTTCTGCATTACGCCTTCGGACCACGATATTTTTTATAAGAGCATACCGAAACTAAAAAAATCGCCAAAGGACTTGGCCCTATCACATCGTAAAGGTCATTTTTTGATACCCAACATATTTTCACCCCAAACTGTCCATATATCATAAACCGTTTGGACTTTTGTTTTTATATCTTGTGCAAAGTTAAAAGTCATGAACAGACTGACGCAAAAAATTGGCATCTAGTAACTTCAAAAGTGCAAAAACTTCGAAAAAGTGCAATTTTTCATGTTTTTTTGCCAGAAACGGCTAAACTCTGGGAATTTGAATAACCTTCCTTCTGCGAAATTATCCCAAACAACAATATAAACAAATCTCTAGTACACGCCAGCTTCATACGAACACCCCTTCATACCGTTTTGATACATAAAATTGGGCATCGCTTCAAAGTTCATCAAGACTGCTGTTAAAAGTAGTGCCGAAGTCTTTGAGATTAAACAGGTGTTCTGACTGGACCAGATATCAGAAAATTAATGAAAAGCGATGACTTCACCACTGTGCTCACAAAGAATCACCGGCAAGCATGGGACGTTCTTAAAGCTGTGATTCAGAACGTTTTAGGAAAGCACCGAGCTGAGTCAGATGAAGTAAGGAAATTAGTTGCAACAATGCTCAAGTGTTTTGAGCATATCAACGTATCGATGACTTTAAAATTGCATTTTTTGCATCACCATCTGGATATTTTTCTGAAACAATTGCCCACCGAATCGGACAAACAAGAGGACCGATTCCACCAGGTTATAATGCCAATGGAAAAAAGATATCAAGGCAAGAAGCTGAATGCATTGCTCTCGGAGGTTTGTTGGTGGAGCCATAAAGTAAAGTATGCCAGTATGAGGATGAAAACGTCGAAAACCTAGAAGACACTGGGATGTAGTGAAAACACGTATAGATGTATGCCTTTGGGTCATCTTTCTAGTTCTGGAAGTACAGAGTCAGTCCATGAACCAGCATTAAAAATATTAAAACCTTAACCTTTGGTTAAAATTACGTTTTTTCTTTTTTTTTACCTTTAATATACTGAGAACTAAACTTCATAAGGAATACAAAGTGTTATCTAGAGAAGATAGCTTTTTTATAGTATCAAAACGGTATGAAGGGTGTTCGTAGAATACAGATTTGTTCATATTGTTGTTTGGGATAATTTGCAGAAGAAAGGTTTTTCAAATTCTCAGAAGTTTAGGCGTTTCTGGTAAAAAATTAAAAATTGGACCTTTTGTAAAGTTTTTGCAGTTTTCTTGTTTACTTTATGCCAATTTTTTGGGTCAGTCTGTTCAGTTTTTTCCTTTAGTTTATATCTTTAACTTTGCCGAAGATATGAAACAAAATTCAAGCGGTTTTATTATATGGACAGTTTGTAGTGAAATATGTTGGGGTTCACAAAAGTGTCTTACAATGTGGTAGGTCCAAGTCCTTTGGGGATTTTTTGGTCTCGGTATCTCTTAAAAATATCCGGTCAGACGTATTCCAATTAATGGTTAAAACCCACTTTTCGACCACTTCTGGATTTCTATGGCAGCTATTCGATATAGTCGTCCGATCCGATCGGTTCCGACATATTAGCATAAAAATAAGACAGTATGCTAAGATTCAGCTTGATAGCATTAAAATTGTGACTAGTTTGAGTAGAAACGGTATGAGCTATGTTTCCGGTCTATTTCACATACATATGTATTTATTCACTAAAATTGAAATACGATACTTCATGATACACCCAACACTAGTGCACGTTACGCCGCTATCTTGACAAGCTGGATCGTTATATTGAAAAGATGCGCTCTGATCTTCATTTTATTAATATTTCGTGTATTCAGGGTTAGATATGCTGCTGTTATTCGATTCGTTTTTAGTCTATGTTTTAAAGTCATTGAAGCTCACAGGAGGGACTACCGAAATTTACTATTTACTTTTGCGGGACAGAATAAATTTCTTAACTTCTATGAGCCCTCAGGGGGAACCTAAACACATATAAACATTTGTGATATTACTCAAAGCTGAGCTGAGCTTGCTACGTTCAGTGATTTGAGCGGATTTAATTATTCTTTTCTATAA